>JAQZBX010088694.1:0-12715 GCA_029593785.1 Cabassous unicinctus
TGTGAATTATATCCTTTGACTTTATGAAATGTACTTTCCTCCCTCATTCAATACTTTTCAACCGAAATTCCACTCTTGGTATTCAGATTATGACCATGCTTTCTTTTCCTTTGCCTGATATGTCCCTCCCAATCCTCTCATTTTCAACTTTTATGATTCCCTTGAGTTTGTTGTGTCTCCGTGTATATAGTACAGATTTGGTTTGTGTTATTTTCTGATACAAACTGAACAATCTTTTTGTGTGAAGCCCATTTACACTTATTGAACTGTAGAGGTTTGGTCTAAATTTTGTTATTTTATGTAAGGTTTTCTGTTTGTTTTTTTCCAAGCCTTTCCTAGGTTGTTTGTGGTCTTTGCATGTTTTCATTTACATGCAGTTTTTATGATGCCAGTTTTATATTATCGTTCCCCTAGTTGCCCTTACAGACCTTTTCTTTCTTAATACTGCTTTCTTTATACCTGTAGACATCACCTGTTAATCCTTGCCACATTTTCTGATGCCTGTGTCCTCTTTATCCTCACCCCCCACCCACTTCTGGGCCCAACATTCAAATTATTTAATGGCACCATATTATTTACCTTTGTTCTCATCGAAAGGCTTTTATTTGTACTATTTAATATGTTAACTCTAAATGATATCCTTGACTTCAATTACATATGAGTAATTAGTAAACTCAGCCTTCTTCCAATCTTCTTTACCCTCCCACTTCCAATTCATGAATACAATCAGATGTCACTTTAAACTCCACCCTCGTCTGAACGTTAGTTCCGCTAGTCAATAGAGTTTCTGCTCATTGCCCATCGCTAGTTTGCCAGTCCTTTCGCTGAAGTTCCCTCAACCATTTCCTGATTGAAGCTTGTCTTTTAGTGGTTGCCTCAAAAAAGAAGTATGATGGGTAGTTAATTCATGATGGTTGCAGGGTTTCTGTTGGGGGTGATGGGAAAGTTTTGGCCCAGACAATCTCTTGGGAGGGGAAATTCCTAAATCCTATTATCTCCAGAGCTAGAGGCGCCCTTTCACTAATGAGAAAATGGGTCTGGCTGTGTTGGACTTAGCTGGAATATTGGAGAACCCAGAGCCCATAGGCTGATTATTGGTGTCTGTGTCTCCCCCCCTCCCTCCAGGACTCTGGATTATTTATTCTGAGCCAAAAATGTATCAAATAGGAAAACAAATAGGAGAATAAAGAATAAAGGAACCATCAAGCCCATTTGAAGACCTTCTTGGGGCTTATTCACTCTCATTTTGGAGGGCCCGTGGTAGAAATTGATTGCACTTACCTTGCCCAATTATTTTTTCCTTCTCAGTCCCATGAGAAGACTTCCCATATTCCACTGTAGTAAGATTGGGAACATGTGACTACTTCTGACAAATGGGATGTGGAAAGAAGTGATATGTGTCACTCTTAACAAAGGAAGTAAAAAGCATATGTGAACTCTCCATCTTCTTTCTTGCCCTGCTGTGCCATCCCTGGAAGCAATGCAAGTCAGAAGGTCTTGTCACAAGGTATTGGAGTCTCCATTGGCCTGGGCCCCTGAGGGATTATGTAGGACAAAGCTCACTGCCTGTAGAACACGCTGCTTGAGCAGGAAATAAACCTTCACTGTAAAAAGGCACTGGAATTTGAGAGTTAATTTGTTACCATAGCATACCCTTAGCTATCCTGTCTATACAAGCCCTATCCCATATCAAAGCAAATGTATTAAAATATATCTGCATAAAAATAATTTCAATGGAAGATACATCTACAGGTTAAGTTGAGCATCCAACCTGTTAAATTTTAAGATTTTAAAATTATGAATATTAGTTTTCATTTTGAAATTTTCATACTTTGATGCCTATGTATATTTAGCAGATAGCAAACATATTTCCCTCTTTCTCTATTCCGTCTCTTTCTCATTCCTTTAAAGCCCAAGTTGATTTTGTCCCCCACCCCCAGGAGACACTTTTCAATGTCTGGAGACATTTTGATGGTCACAACTAGGGGAGATACTACAGGCAGATGTAGTGGTTAGAGGCCAGGGATACTGTTAAACATCTATAATGCACAGCAAATGAGTATCCAGCCCAAGATGGCAAGAGTCCCAACTCTAAAGCTGCCCCACCTACTTACTTGATTATCATAATTGTTTTTGTTTGCTTTTTCCTTTTTGTGCCATTAGTTTAGTCTCATTGGTTTCTCTTATCTTTGCTTGACAAGTCATGGAATTATTAGTTTCAGTGGCAAACTCAGTTCATTGTTCTGTGTGCGAGCAGATGGAGGTGAGTATCATTTATTCCTGGAAGTGGGCATCAGGCAGTGAAAAAGGCAGAGGCTACTGCTTCAGTAACTGTCTCGGGGGTTAATACATGACTTATTTTGCCATTTCCATGAAACCAGCAGTGAGAGCAAAATGGTGGGTCCTGGGGAGCACTGTTAGTTACACTTCTATTAGCTGAGTTGAGCAGAGGCCCTCACCATCATTGATGGCTTCTTCCAAGGTGGTTCCTCACCCTGAAGACACCATTGCATGCCTTAGAGATGCCCAAGTCATATTAAAATATATTACAAGAGTCTCTGAGTCTTTGTGAATATTGATATTCTCACTGCAGGTACTTAGGTTAAAGGATAATGGATGTCATCTGAGATGGTGGGTAGCCAGTCATAAAGCAAACTGCTGAAGCTATATAGTGGGACGTGAGAGAGGACCCGGGGGAGTGGTGAAGTGTGAGCGGAAGGCAGTGATGCAAGTTCCATGGGCAACTGCGCAGGTTACGTGGAGGAAGAGGAGCTGCACTAAATATACTGCACAGTGATCTGTCCTCTCCTAGTTAGCTTGCTGGTCTTTAGGCATATGTGGGTGCAAAGAAGCTGCAGTCGCACCAACTGATAATTTCATAAAGAATCTCTATTAGATCTTTTATCATTTTCTTAGGAGTTCTTCAATCACATGGCCCACTATATATAAAACTCCTTGGTTGATTCTTCACATAAGTCTCTGTAAGGATCGCATCTACCCTGAGGAGACTAGCTTCCACCCTATTCTTGTGCATGTGTATAGGGCGCATGGTGTTGTATAATCCAAACATCCCCGCTAAAGGGGAATGGGCACTGGTCTCTGTGTTCAAGTACACCTCCCCACACCTCTAAGAAAACACAGGCCAGGTTCTCCCATGAATACCCTTCCTACTCCTGTTCTCCACACCAGTGGAAGCTCCAGGACGTGCCTTCAGATTCTGCAACTTGGAAAATATGCATAAAGGGAATAAGCTCCATTTCTCCCATTTGTAGATGCTCAGATTTTTAAGGATAATTTGCTTAAAACTGCCCTCACTTGACTTTGTAGTCATTACGGCAAACGCTTTTCCTCCCTGACCCATAAGAGAGAACAAATGCACCATAAACACTGCAATCCACAAAAGACCAAGGACACAGGGCTCTGACAACCTTCCCTCCCACCTCCCACCTTCATCACCTACCGCCATCTCTTCAGGCCTGAGTGGTACAAAGAAGATTACAGTGATGGTTTCTTAGGGACAATTCTGCTGCTTCTAAGCTCTAAGGTGAATGTTGCTTCAGTTAGCTATTGCTGCATAACAAACATCACCTCAAAGTTTAGTGGCTTAAAACAACAATCACAATTCTGTATGTTGGATGGGTGGTTTTTCTGATAGTTTTGTCTGAGCTTACTCATGCAACTATATTCAGTCAGTGGGTCAGATGGAGATCTAAGAAGGCCTCATCCACATGTCTGGAATCCTGCTGGGGATGGATAGAAAACTGGGGCAAGTCTGTCCACATGATCTCTTATCATTCATTAATATCCCCCAAGCACAGGCAGAAGTGTGAGTTGGTAATTCTTATAGATCTGGGTGTTTGTGGAAGGCCTTCCTTTGGAAATAATGTTTAAGTCGAGACCTAAATGACAAGAAGGAGCTGAATGTGTGATGATGGGTGGGAGTGGGAAGAGGTATTGGGCAAAGAGAACAGCCCGAACAAAGAGCTCATGGTGGGAACATGTTTGGCATGTTTGAGGAACAGTAAGTTGGCTGGTGTACCTGGAGCAGAGAGAGAGAAAGAAAAAAAAGGGAGGAGACAAAGTCTCAGAAGTAGACAGGGGATTTTATTTTATGTGTGCAGAGAAGCCACTGAGGGATTTTAAGTTTTGAAGGCCAGCCCAGTGTCTATAGTGGATATCCAATGGTAAGTGGCTTGTATTTGGTTTACAGCTGTGAGGATAGAGAAAAATGGATGGATTAGGATGTTCTGGAGATAGGTCCACAGAGCTTACTGAGGAATGGGATGTGGGGGGTGAGAGGAGGAGAGAGACCACAGGTGACTCCTTGGTTTTGACATGAACAATTGCAGGATGGTGGTGCCAGTTTCTGAGATGGGACGACGGGGAGGAGCAGAGGTTCCTGACCAGGGGCAAAAGGACACTGTTCAGAATCACGTGGGAGGGTTTTCACCTACTTTCCACGCAGGATCTCATTTAATCTACGTAAAATCCAATATGCTATGTGCACATTTTACATGTAAACAAGCACCGTCTTTGAGTGATCAACTGGCTCACCCAACTACTCACAGCTAGTGTGTGGCAGACCGAGTTCAAATCAAGTCCGTCTGATTTCAGAGGTCAAACTGCCATAATATCCTCAAATTCTATGACTGTGAGTCATGATGTCTTTTTCCCTATTGTTACCTGCAGTGAAAACTCTTTTAAAACTTTCAAAGGGGGAATAAGGTCATATTTAGGGCAGGCATCACAGGTATATTGCTGGATAAGTATGTCCTGCCTCAGAGAGCTAATGGTTTCAGTCGAAAGAAGGGGCAGGGGAAGAGTGATCTGAGATATTGCTGAGACCTTGAAGAAATTCTTAGACCAAAGTTGGGTGTGTGTATGTAGGACTTAATTCCCTAGGAAACTTCATACGTCTTGGAGGTTCTTTAGTTCTTCATTCTAGTTATACCCTCTTTGAATGGTGAACCACTCTGGATGACTATTTTATCATTTCCTTACTTCCAATCTCTAAACTTTCCATACCAGTCTCAACCAACATTTGATCTTGCCTCACTTTTGGCAAAGAAAATAGAAGCCATCAGTTGATGCTGCCTTCAACACCGGGTCACCATACTGACAAATATCCTTGCAACTGTGCTCTCCATCTTCTCTGGTATTTTCAAAGGCTCCATCCCACCATTTCCTGTCCTCTCGCCTATGCTTCATCCTTTTCCATTAACATATCCTCATTTAACGAGCCATACTGCTCACCTATCTCTATTCTCCTTTCTCATCTTTACGCAGTCTCCATTTGTTACCTCAAATTCACTGCTCATCCCACCCCAATCTGGTCTTTGCCTCTACCACACAAACAAAATGTTGTTTGCCAAGTGAGATCACCACTGTTGCTAAATTTATTGGACAGTTTTGGTCTTCATCTCAATTTCCCAATGCTTTCTACCCAGTTCACTGTTCTGTCCTTCAGGGAACATGCTCCTCTTTGGCTTTTGTGACCGTAGATAACATGGCAGATATTGCTCTCACTTCTCTGGCTATGCCTTCTCTTCCTTTTGGAGGCTTCTCCTCCTCCTTCATTCAGTTGTTAAGGGTCAGAGTTCTTTGGTCCTCTCTTGAGTCCACCATTCTTCTCCATCTACATTCTCTCCCTTAAGGTCATGTCATCAATTCCCTTTGCCCTAAGTACCACAAAAATGAAGATAGTCCCTAATTTATATATCCACCACAGACCTTTTTTTCCAAGCTGCAGACATATCTAATATGTACCTGCCAACTCAGCATTATCACTTGCATTTCTTATAGATACCTCAGAAGACCCCTCCACTCCAATTCAGCTCCTCCTTCATTTTTCCTCACCCCAATTCATAGAATCATCCATTCTTTATGACAGAAGCCCAGGAGATATCCTTGATACTTCCCACTCCCTCACCTCCTCCAAGTCCAGTTCTGAAGGATTTTATCACCTGGGTATCTTTTATAAGTGGTCTTTTTCTCTCCATGTCCATCAGTACCACCACCATCTCCTGTTTGGGCTATTGCAATTAACTCCTAAATGGCCTTGACACATCCATTCTTGCCACTTTCTCCCACTCTCCAAACCTAAAATCCATATAGCAGTTAGAGTGAAGCTCCTAACCTGCTCCTATGATCTTGTCACTCCCCTCCTGAAATGCTTCAGTAGTCTCCTGAAGACTTTTGTTGGTGTTGTTCCTACAAAATCAGTTGAAGCATCTGCTGAGAGGTGGTGTAAAGGTCAGTTGTTTTAGGGTCAGGCATGTTTAAAGAGGGATGCCAGGCTTCCTTAGTCAGTGGCTTGTCAGGGAGAAACCCAGCCAGGCCTGTCTGCTGCAGTGATGTGTCCTTCCAGTTGTATATTCCTTCTGACTTTAGCTTCTGGGGGAAAGCCAGCTACAAGGCAACTTAGGGTCCAGATAAGCATAAGGCAGTCAGGTTTTAGTTCTCAGTGGTGCCAAGTCAGGAGGGTGGGAGAAAAATTGGAAACTTTAGTTTGGACGGTTTTAGCTGATAAGGAAACAGGAAGAATTGATAATTTGGTAAGGATTGGCAATGTGTGCAAGAGGATAAGATCCAGTCCATTTGACAGGTAGTAGCAAGCCATGCAGTTATCCATAGTTAACAAAAGGGTACAAAATAGCTCCAAGACAATGAACAGGAGTAGAATTTGATAATTCCAAGAGTGTGCTTTAGTTTTCTATTGAAGCACAAAATCTCTCCATATAGTCACCCCCATTTTGATCGGATAACCCCAAAGAAAGATTATTCTTGATCATAAAATGGTTTCAATAGATTTAGCCTGATTACTCACGTAAGTGCAGCAAGAATGGTGACTTACCATATAGGCCTTTCAAAGATTGCTTTGCTGGAAGTTTTTATAAGGAATCTCAGATTGGACTTTCAAAAGCCTCTCCAGGATAGGGAGCCAAGCCAAGAACTCATCACCGGATTTCACCCACTGCACCTATAGATCTGGGTGAATTCCTCTATCTTGAGGTCCCCAAAGATTCATACGGTTCCTCTGACTGCCAGGAATTTACCTTCCTTTCTCCCCTACAAGGCTGGGAACCCGTTTTTCTGAGAGGGTTTTGGAAGTATTGGCTCTATAAAGTCAACCTTAGTTCCTTAAAAGTGTCTTGTCATATCAGATTAAATGAGCATCATTCACAAATATGACATTCCAGTCAAAGCCCTGGTTATATAACCAATGTTTCCAATTATGTCTTGTTAACAAGGAGGATAGATTCTTACTGAGCTTATGCAAATAATTATATTTCCATGTTCAATAAGACTTTCCAAATTTTGGTGGGATCAGACAAAGAGAAAAAGATAAATGTTTTATGAGTTATAAGTAGCCAATGGGCAAAGAGAAAGGGATTCTTTATATCTAGAAAAGAGGACATTAAAGCATCAGCAATGTTTCAAACAAAATCCATAATCATTCATCAGTTCATTCAATCCTACATAATTAACTGTTGTTCCACTCAATCTTGTGTTAGCAATGTCGTGTGCCCATCAGATTCTCCACTAGAGTCCTAGAAATCCTGACTCAGACCCACGGTATGACTCCAAGTTCTTTAAGTAATGTCATTAGAAGCCTGTGCCCTGGAGTACTTGGCACAGTCCTTTCCATGGGTCTCCGAGACAGTCCCTTTTAAAAAAATATTTGCATAATTTATTATTCTAACAAAAATGCAAAGTATGGAAAATAAGTATATTTGAATCATTTCGGAGTGGAGAAAGTTGCACACTAGGAGACTTCTGTCTTTTGCGCCTTTGAAAAGAAATACTCAAAGCTAAAACAATTGGTAGTACACGTTTCTGACTACCCGGAGTGAATGACTCCTCTGATTTATGGGATGCAGTTCATGTAACAGTGCAGTCATTTGAGTTTTTCTCCTCTACATTTTGAGAGTGCCACAAAAAACACACTCAGAACAAAAATTCCCATTTGGTGGTTGACAGATGAAAGGGAAACGTTAAAAGGAGAAAACTCAAAGGCTGGACAAGGAAGTTAAACTGACAGTCCAAAGGCACTGGTTATGCAGCACGTCGTCATATCCCCCCACCTCTCAGTGCAGCTTCCATCAGCAGAAGCAAGAACTTGCCATGTGTACTCCAGCTCCAATCTTTTGCATAATTATACAAGTCACAGTGTATTTAAATGGTTTTCCCAGCTTGGTGAGTTGGCTTGAAGTTTGTTCTACAATGTTTGTGGTCCACTGATCCACTTGGCTGTGTTGAGAAGCAGTTACCATTGGCAATTTCTATAATAGCCTCTTTTACAAGTGGCGCTCACTTCGTCAGCAACAAAAGTGGCTCCTCACCCAGCCTGGTCATTTTCCATCTTTCTTCCTGCATCGGCAACTCCGCCGCAGAGTCCCTTTTTGTTGAAGCTGAAGCACTCTGGCCTGTAGCTGACTGCAAGGGAAGCATGAGAATAAAACTAAAAACTCTCTGTGATTGACAGAAGGCTTGAAATGGCCCTGGTTAACTTATTACTGTTCTACAAAAGTGAAAGATCTGATGAGAATTCATTATAAAAATAATGGAGTTGAGGAGGAAATTTGGTTGTTTCTGTGGCATGTAACAATTTTTAAAGAATAACGGAAATTATGACCAATAACACTATTCTGTTTTTGTCTAATATCGGGCAGAGCAGTACTGGACATACCATGAAGGCATTGGCAAATCTCTAGGAGCTTCATATAATTCCTGAAATATTTATATTAAAAACCCTTTATCCTTTTACCTAGGGAAGCATAAGCATCTCAGATTTAACAGTGCTTCCCAGGCAACTCATAACATGTAAAATAAACCTAATTACTTCAAATACCTCTCTTTATTCAAGGTGAAAAATCCTTTGTGATTTTCCAGGTGCCCTCTGGGAAATCTCAGAGATGGTTTGAAATCAAGAAGCTATGCTTTAGGGCTTGATTTTGGAAAGATAAAATGACAGAAGTTGTCAGCTTTAAGCATTTGGTTAAATAGGATCACAGGTTACTTATTTAAACAAAGTGACAAAGATTTTAAAAGTAAAGAGAGGCTGTGCATAGTCTGATTTTATTAAAATAAAAAACTCAACTGCAAAAAAAAGTAAGTAGCATGATTGTAAATAAACAAACAAATAAATAAACTAAAAACCCCATCTTAGGTCTTTTTTTTTTAGGGGCTAGCGATTGAAACCAGGACCTCGTGTGTGGGAAGCTGGCGCTCAACCACTGAGCCACATTAGCTCCCCTGAGTTGGCTTTATCTTTTGTTTGCTTGTTGTTTGTTTTCTTGTTTTTTTAGGAGGCACTGGGAACCCCACCTGGGACTTCCCTTGTGGGAAGCAGGTGCTCAACTGCTTGAGGCACATCAGCTCCCCGCTTAGTTCTTTTTGAAAGTGTGAAGACCTGGTTCTCTTATACAATAAAGGATCTCATCAAGCCAACATAAAGTAAAGGATATTATTCTGATAAGACACAGAATCTTTGTCTTCTAGACAGCTTACTCAGAAGGTAAAGAAAAACCTTTTACAGGGTGGATGTGACTCAAATGGTTGGGCGTCCGTCTCCCACAGGGAGGGACCTGGGTTAGATCCCCGGGACCTCCTGGTAAAAATTAAAAAAAAGAAATATATAGAAGGCGCGCAGGCTGCCAGGCCCTGTGCATGGGTGCGTCAGGCCCTGCAAGCAGGTGAGCCCCCCAGACCCCATGTGTGGGTGCGCCACCAAGCCCTGCCAAGCCACACAGCAAGATGATGACGTAACAGGAGAGTGACACAAGGGAGAGCCAAGACGAGACGTGCCGAAAAACCAGGAACTAAGGTGGCGCAGGCGGTAGGACGCCTCTCTTCCACATCGGAGGTTCCCAGGATGGAATCCCGGTGAAGACAGGAGAAGGATGAGAAGAGCGGGCAGGAAACAGACACAGAGACTTGCCCAGCAAATGGACATTAAAAAATGGATAAAAAAGTAAAAGTAAGTATATAAATAAAAGTAAATATATAAATTTTTTATGTATTTATAAATATATAAAATAAATATATAAATAAATAAATCTTAAAAAAAAAAAACACCAAAAAACCTTTTTACAACTTCTTATAAAGAACTTGATTTTTAAAAAACATTTGGTAATTAGTTTTAAGAATACTTTTTAAAAAGCATTGCAAGTGTTAGAAGTGTGGTTTCCTTAATTTCTGGGATTTTAGAAATATTTAATTTATATAAGTACTTATTTATCTCTAAGCCAATTAGAATAGAACTCCTTTAAGGAACTTTATAAGTTAATTTGGTAAAAACATCTGGAGGTTGGGAAATGTTACACATACATAAACATACAGACACACAATAGAGGGCTTATAGAAATGTTGCATCCATGAGTCGGACATAAACACATAAACACAGAATTTAGTGGTTCGTATAAGCAAGCTGGCTCTTGACCTTGCCCCACCTTTACATTTTTACCAGGTTAAACCTCTCCACATGGCTGGAGGCCGGAGGCCACTGAGAAGCCTTCTAATTGTGTCTTATGCCACTTTAGAAATTATAAAACAAATGATTTTGCTTTTCTCCTGAAAAAACACACCCCACTTTGAAACCGTGGAGGGAGAAACCTAAACACTAGGAATACCGTGACTGCCCTCTCTGCAGAGACCGCAGCTTAGATGAAGACGTTACTGGTTCCGCTTTGCTTCTTCATAGTGTGCCTGAAAAGGCCGCTAGGGGGAGCCAGACACGGTCTGGTCCGCTGGCTAAGGAAAGCCCACTGACTCCACATCACCCTTCTACTGACCCTTCTAACTTGAAAATCTGAGGGAATTTTATTTTAGCTCTCATATTTGACATAAAACAATCACCCATATTTATAAAATTAGAAAAGTTTTGACACACATATATATACCTGTTAAACCTTCACCACAATCACCGTACTGATATCCATCACCCCTCGGGCCTCTTGGTCATCCTCCCTGCCTGCTGGGGCCACGCCCCCTTCCCCAAGAAGCCACGCCTCTTTCTACTAGAGTTTTATATAAATGGAATCAAATACTATACACTCTTTGGTGTGTGTGTGTGGGGGGGCAGCTGGCTTGGTTCACTCAGAATGTCTATTTTGAGATTCATCCATGTTGTTACGTCCCAATCGTTCCTTTTTTTTGTTGCTGAGTATTGTTGCATTCTTATGAATGTACCACAATTCGTTTATCCACTCACTTGTTGTTATTCATTTGGGGTTTTTCTAGCCTGGGGCGATTACAAATAAAGCTGCTATGAACATTGGAATACAGGTCTTTGTACAAACATATATTTCCTTTTCTCTTGGATAAAGGAAAGTGGAGTAGCTGGATCAAACAATAGGTGTATATTTACCTTTTTAAGAAACTGCCAAATAGTTTTCCAAAGTGGTTGTACAATTTTACACTCCCACCAGAGCTGAATTCCAGTTCCTCCACACCCTCCCAAATACTTCATCTCTCTCTCTCTCTTTCTCTACATAAAGAAACTGTAATTAAATACCTACCCACAAAGAAAGCTATGTTGAAGTTTGTCAATTGATTTTTATGCATCTATTGATATATGCTTTTTTAAAAATATTTGTTTGCTAACATGGTGAATTATATTTTGTTTTGTTTTGTTTTAATGTTAAACCCACCCTGTATTCCTGGAATAATCACCACTTGATCATGATTATCCTTTTAATATATGGTTAGATTTGATTTGCTAAGATTTTTAGAATTTTTGCATCTATGTTCATGAGAGAGATTAATCTGTAGTTTTCTTTTTTTAGTATCATCCTTGTATGGTTTTTGTATTATTGTAATGTTGGTCTCATAGAATAAGTTGGCAATTTCTTCCTCTTTATTCTTTTTAAAATTCTGCATAGAATTGGTATTATTTCTTTCTTAAATTTTGGTAGAATTCACCAGTGAAGCTATCTGGGCCTGGGGCTTTCTTTGTGTGTAGGTATTTAATTACAATTTCAATTTCTTTATATATAAAGAAAGAGAGAGAAAGCGAGCGCATGCTATTCAGGTTACCTATTTTTTCTTGAGTGATCTTCGGTAGCTTGAATTTTCCAGCCATTTTCTGCCTGTCCTCTTAGCTCTTTTTCCAAGAGAGAAGTGAGCCCTCTGCTTCTCTAATCTTTCATCTTCCAGGAAGTCTCTATTTTCCTTTTTTTTTTTTTTTTTAAGTAGCAGTCATTCTAATGGGTCCGAAGTAGTATCTCATTATGATTTTTATTTGCATTTACCTGATGGCTAATGATGTTGAGGTTCTTTTCCTGTATTTTCTGGCCATTTATATATCTTCTTTGGAGAGATGTCTGTTCAAGTCTTTTGCCCATTTAAAAATTGGGTTGTATGTCTTTTTGTGGAGGATTTCTTTTTATATACTAGAAATTAATCCTTTACCATATATGTGGTTTCCAAATATTTTTTTCCATTGTGTAGACTGTATTTTCACTTTCATGATAAAGTCCTTTGAGGACCAAAAGTTTTTTAAATTTTGATTTGGTCCTATTTATTTTTTCTTTTGTTGCTTGTGTTTTGGGTGTAAAGTCTAAGAAACCATTGCCTAACACAAGACCCTGAAAATGATGCTTCCCTTCGTTTTCTTCTAGGAGTTTGATAGTTCTGGCTCTTGTATTTAGGTCTTTGCCATTTTTAGTTGATTTTTGTATATGGTGTGAGGTAGGGATCCTCCTTTTTTTTTTTT
>JAQZBX010088695.1:0-12717 GCA_029593785.1 Cabassous unicinctus
GATTCTCCCCAAGAGCTTCCAGAAAGGAATGTTTCACTGTTGACATCTTCATTTTAGCTGAGGGAGACCCACATCATACATCTGACCTGCAGAACTGTAAGAAAATTAATTTGTCTGTTGTAATCTCTACCTAGTATTGTACTATAAGGATATACCTCAATATAGTTATTCCTTCTCCCAAAGATGTATGTTTGGGTTGTTAAAAGATTTAGACAATTATAACTAAAGCCTCTATGAACTTTCAGTTGCAAGTCATCATGAGGACGTATGCGTTTCATTTCTTTGGATAAACCTTAGTAATGGAAAGGCAGAGTTTTATGGCAAATGTATATTTGACTTAATAAACCAACAATTTGTTTTTAAAGTCCTTTTATCATTTCCAGTTCTGACCAAAAGTTAATGATTATTAGTTTTTATGGACTGTCTTTATTTAAAGATTCTAATAGTTGTGTAGTGGTATTCCTATGTGGTTTGAATAGGAATTTATGTAAAAATTATTCATGTTGAATATCTTTTAATGTCTTCTATTGCCATCTATACATCTTCTATAGTGAAATTTCTGTTCAAATCTTTGCCCATTTTTTTATTGTGTACATATTTTCTTACTATTGAGTTTGAATAAGCATTTGAATTCCAGTTAAAAGTCTTTTATCACATACATAGTATGCAAATATTTTCTCATAGTCATTAACTTTATTTTTATTGTCTTAACTGTGTCATCTATAGACCAGATTTTTAAAATCTTTTTAAAGTCAAATTTATGAAATTTTTAACTTGTACTTTTCATGTATTTAAAAAATATTTACTGTACCCAAAATTGGAAAACATTTTAATCAAAGGGCCAGATAGTAAGTCTCTGTGGAAATATTTAATTCTCCCTTTGTAGACCACACAAAAAACATAGGCAATACATATTTGTGCTCCAATAAAACTTTAGTACACACAACAGGCTGTAAACTAGGTTTGGCTCATGAGCCCTAATTTACTAAACTCTGATATAAACCAAGTTTCATTTTGCAGTATGTTTATTTAAAGATGTTTTAAAATTTTGTTTTTAAATTTAAGTCTAAAATACATTTTGAAAAATTTTATGTGCTGTGAAGGATGGAGCAAATACTAGTTAACTTAATTCAGTGGCATATTAAAATGATTATACACCATTATCACTAGAGATTTACTTCAGGAATCCAAGGGAGTTTCAACATATGAGAATCAGTCAAGGTAATACACTACATTCAAAAAATGGAGGGGAAAACATGGTCATCTCAATCAATATAGAAGAAGCATTTTGCAAAATTCACCACCTCTTTGATAATGAAAATACTCAACAAACTATGAACAGATAGAAACTTCCTTAAATTGATAAATGTCATGTATGAAATATGCACAGATTGCACTTACATTTACTTATGAAGTATATGAAGTTTATCACTTATGATTAAGAGCAAGTCAAGGAGGTCAGTTATCAAAACTTGCATTAAATGCTTCAATAGACAATTCAGCCAAGGCCATTAGGCAATAAAAGACAAAAAATGAATGGGAAGAGGTAAAACTATGTCTATCCACAGATGACATGATTCAAAAGACCATGAAAAACAAACTAATTTGTTTTCAAAATTGCCTGTAAGCATTGGATTTATGGTTGATTTTAATTCTCATCTTTACACTGCTGTACATATCTGTATTTTTTACCACTTCTGGACAATAATTCTTTTTTCTTTGTTATGTTTAGAAAATTAACTCATGTATTGTATATTAACATTAATATATAAAATATATGCATAAAATAATAAAACAAGACATAGAATATGCTTGTTGTATATTCTAGTTGGGCAGATTATGTGTGAATATTTGGCACTATTTTATTCACTTTGCCTAGTTTTGCAATTGGAAAGAATATTAGCACATACTCATGAGAAGGGACATATGTGCAGGCAATGAGGCATAATGAAAATGAGAAAGTTAATGTTTTTAAATAGTAGTCTAGCATATAGGGCTTAGGCTTCTATTTCTGTGTTCATTTTGAATGTGCTTTTTCATTACACTCTCTCAAATCAAATTTTCTCATCAGTAAAAGCTATATGTCCTCATCTGCTTAACTATTTGGCTTGTGCAGCTCAACCTGCATTTAATAATTGAAAATTATTTCCAAATTACTATACTCTATACAAATGAAAAATAATATAAACCTTTTTAATGGTCACTAATACTTTAACATACATATATTTAGCAGATAATTAAAATGTATGTAAGCTTTTCTGCAGATTATTGTGGGAAGGGGATGGAGTAGGATGCTTCAGTTATCAGTGCTTCCACCAGAGTAACTATAAAACAAGCAGGAACTCCCTGATACATTATTTTGAAACTCCATTGTCTAGGAGAACACTGTGCAGCATCCAGGCAAGAGTGAGAGAAAGAGCAGGTTAATTGCAGTAAATACAATTGTATAGCACTTTCTATGCAGTGGCTGGGGTCACCCTTTCCCCTAATATGTGGAAGCTGTAGTGAGGTAATCAACTCCAGCTCCCGATGCAGCTTTCTGGTGCTAGAGTGGGATATGCAGACCTAGTTCTCCAAGAACGGGGATGTACAGTCAGATCACTTATCACTTCTGTAAATTAGCTACTTCCAATCACTGGAGGAATGTTTCTGAAGGCAATCACTGTCCCAACTTGCCCCAGGAAAAGAAGCAGAAGAAACTTGAGGAGTGTACAGTTTTTCAGTTCTACAGAATACAGAAAAGGGCTGCATTTATTGGACAAGAGTTAAAACAAGAAAATACAGCTTCAAAGAGCCATAGAAGAAGATTGTGAAACCCTTCTTGGCCTCTAACTTATCCCTTCTCCAGGGCATTTGGAGCCATATGATGCTCCTTTTGGAATCCCTGGCCTTGTTCTGGCTGGGAAAGTCTGACTTGGGTTCCTTTTTTAAATGAATGAAACAGAAATATTGGAGCTGAAGACTACAATATTTGAACTGAAAATTTACCAGGAGAAATTCAGTAGCAGATTGAAGCTGACAGAAGAAATAGTGACCTAAAAGACATGACTGAAGAACAAAAAAATAAAAGAAATAGATAAAAAAGTGAACTTAAAGAAATAGATAAAAAAGGAATAGATAAAGTAGCCTGCGACCTGTAGGCTATCATCAACATATCAATATATGCATTAATGGAGTCCCAGAGACAGCAGAAAGTGAGAAAGGGGCAGAAGGAACATTTAAAGAAATGAGAGTAAACTTTCCAAACTTGGTAAAAAATATGACTATTCACATCCAAGAAGCCCATCAAACACGAAACAAGATAAACATGAAGAGACATATGGTGGTCAGACCAAATGCAAAGGACTGAAGTGATTACTGGAAGATGCAAGAGTAATATGTTACATACAAGAGAGTCCAAAGTAGAGTAAGATCCAAGTTCTTACCAGAAACCATGGAAGGAAGGAGGCAGTGCATTGCAGCACTTTTATATAGATATTTGGTCATTACATTTTAATTCCATAGTAAACACAAAGAAAATATGTGAAAAATATAACTATAAAGAAATGAGAAAGAATTCAATATGATACAATAAAAAAGTCAAATAAATATGAAATTAAATATTAATGGAAAACTTGAAGTCCAAAAAAGTTATGGCTTATGAAGTCTAAATAGCAAAATGGAAGAAGAAATTCCTGCATTATCAGTAGTTACTTTGAGAGTAAATAAATGAATTAAACCCTCCAAACAAAAAGCTGAGATTGGCAGTGTGGATAAAAAAGCATAAACCAACTCTAAGTTGTTTATGACTCTCATCTCAAATTCAAAGACTTAGGAGGTTGAAAGTGAAAAGAATAATAAATATATACACTGTGCAAGTAGTAAGCAAATGAAAACTGGGTGCAGCCATATTAATATAAGGTAAAATATATATTAAATTTTAAAAAAAAACTGTTACCAGGGATAAAATGTTCATTATACATTGTTAAAATGATAATTTAAACAAGACATAATTACAAATATTTTTGCATCTAATAGGAGAGTCTGAAAATATATGAATAAAATATGGACAGATTAATTGGAGAAATAGGAGACAAAAATATATTCTTTTTCAATAATGGATAGAACACCTATAAGGAAAAATACAAGAAAATAGAATTCTTGAGTAATCCTCTAAAGCAACTAGATGTGTAGAACACTTCATCACAACAGAAGACAAATTCTTCTGCACTGGTCATGGGTAATTTTCCAGGATAGAGTATATGTTACATCACAAAATAAGTCCCCACAAAATAAAAAATCATAAAATCATGCAATCAAACTTCCCTGACCACAATTTAATAAAGCTACAAATCAATACTGGAAGGGAAAAAGTGGAAATTAAGTAATAGTACTCTAAAATAACCAGTGGATCAAAGAAGAAATTAGGAAATATCTTTAGGTGAATGAAAATGTAAACACAATATGCCTATGTTTATGTGTTGAAGCAAAGACATTGCTATAAGAGGAATTTATAATTCTAAATGCTTACATAAAAAAGAAACATCTCAATTCAGACACCTAACCTCAAAACTGAAGGACCAAGAAAATAAACAGCAAAAGAAATATAAAACAGGCATAAGGAAGGAATTAACAAAGATAAGAGCAGAGATAAATAACATAGAATAGAAAAATAGAAAAAATCAACATAGCCAACTGTTGGTCCTTTGTAAAGATCAAATAATAGTAACTAACTTTAGCTAGACCTACAAAGAATAAAAAACAGTCAAGGCACAAATAACTAACATCAGAATTAAAAAGGGGGACGTCACCATAATTCCCACAGAAATAAAAAGGAATACTAGAAGATATTATGAAAAAATGTACGCCAACAGACTAGATAACCTACATGAAATGAAAAATTCCTAGAAACACAAAAACTGCTTTCATCTGTATCAAGAATTAGATCTCAGCAAACCAATAGCTAGTGAAGAGACGAATCAGGAATCAAAATCTCCCAACAACAACAAAAAACCCAGAGATGAGATGGCTAAAGAGATTAAGGATATTAAGAAGACACCAGATGAACACAAAGAAGAATTTGAAGTCATACATAGAAAAATAGCAGCTCTTATGGTGATGAAAGGAACGATAAATGAAATTAAACATATGCTAGAGGCATGTAAAGCACTTGTAATCAGAAAAAATGCATAGCTAAAAAAAATTTAAAAAGACCTAGATAATTGGGAGAACATTCCATGCTCCTGGATTGGAAGACTAAACATCATTAAGATGTCAAATCTACCCAAATTGATATACAGATTCAAGGCAATCCCCAGTAAAAATTCCACCAGCATTTTTAAACAAATGGCAAACACAATAGTAACATTTATTTGGAAGGGTAAGGGCCTCAAATAGCCAGAAACATATTAAAAAGGAAAAGTAAATTTGGAGGATTCTCACTTCCAGACTTTAAATCATATTACCTAGCTACAGTGGTAAAACTACATAGTACTGGCATAAGGATAGAAACAGAACAATGGAATCAAATTGATGGTTCAGAAACAGACCCTCACACCTGTGGTCAAGAGATTTTTGACTAGCCTATCAAACCCAGCCACTGTGGCAGAACAGTCTATTCAAATAATGGTGGTAGGAGAACTGGATATCCATATCCAAAAGAAAGAAAGTAGACCCTTATCTCACACCTTATATAAAAAGTAACTATAAACGGTTCAAAGACCAAAATACAAAAGCAAGAACCATAAAAGTTCTAGAATAAAATATAGGAAAACATCTTCAGGACATAGTGGTAGGTGGTTCAATCATAAACTTCATAATAAAATCATGAACAATGAAAGAAAAGTTGGATAAATGTGACCTCCTCAAACTTAAACACTTATGTGATTCAAAAGACTTTGTCAACAAGGTGAAATGGCAGCCCACTCAATGAGAGAAAATATTTGTAAACCACATATCTAATAAGGGTTTTATTTTCATTCTATATGAAGTAATTTATACCACTCAGGAATAAAAGATGAAACCAATTAAAAATGGGTCAAAGATCTAAATAGACATTTCTCCAATGAGGAAATACAAATGGCCAAAAAGTACATGAAAAAATATCCATATCCTTAGCTATTAGAGAAATGTAAATCAAAATGACAATGAGATATCATCTCCCATTCCATAGAATGGCCATTATTGAAAAAAAAGAAAACCAGAAAACAATAAGTGCTGGAGCAGATGTGGAGAAATATGAACCCTCCTTCACTGCTTCATGGGACTGTAAAATGGTGCAGCCTCTGAGGAAGACAATTAGGCCATTTCTCAGGAAACTAAATAAAAATGCCTTATGATCCAGCAATTCCTCTACCAGGAATATATCCAGAAGAACTGAAAACTGTGACACAAATAGACATATGCACACTGATGTTCATAGTGGCATTATTCACAAATGCCAAAATATGGAAACAACCCAAGTGTCCATCAAACAATGAATGTATAAACAAAATGTGGTATTTGTATATGATGGAATATTATACTGTTGTGAGAAGAAATGATATTGGGACACATATGATAACATGGATGACTCTTTAAGACATTTTGCTAAGTGAAATAAGCCAGACAAAAAAGGATAAATATTCCATTGTCTCATTAATATGAACTAAATATGAAGAATAAATACATGGAGTTAAAACCAAGAGAATACATTATTAGGAGATAAGAGGAGGGCTGATAAGGACTACCAATCCTTAATGTATGTAGAAGTTTTAATTAATTTTACTGTAAAAGTGCAGAAATGGATAGAGTTGATATTAACAGATTATAGTGAATAGCACCTGTTTTATAAATGGATTGTTGCTGAAAAGGGTAGTCTAGTGATATAAATGTCAATTGAAAGAAAGCTAGAGAATGATCTAGTGACTGAATAACACAATGAACCCAGAGATAAGAATTGTGGTTGATGGTAATATTCTGGTGATATTGTTTCATAATTTGTTACAAATATTCCACCACAGTGTGGTGTGCTGGTGAAGGGGTGTTGTATGGGAATTTTAAACATGTGTATAATTGTTTTGTAAGTTCACAATTTCTGTGATAAAAATATATTTTAAAAAATAACAGGGTCAGTTGGGGGGGAAATGCACAAAATGTAAGATATGGAGTATAGTTAGTAGTAATATTTTGATGATACTCTTCAAAATTTGTAACAAATGTTTTACAACAATGCCAGGTGTTGGTGGTGGGGTGACGTATTGGGACCCCTGTAGAATGTTATGCATGTGTGTTAGTTCTATTCACTATACTATTTTGCCATCAACTCTATCCATTTCCACACATTTACAATGAACTTAATTAAAACTTCTTCATACATTAAGCATCAGTATACTTTCTCAGGCCTCCTTTTATCTCCTAGAAACTTATACTCTAGTTCTTAACTCCATGTGTTTATTTTTCGTATTTAGTTCGTAATAGTGAGACCATGCAATACTTGTAATTTTGTGCCTGACTTATTTCACTTAGCATAACACAGCTGTTTTATAAAAGGAATTGTGACTGAAAAGTTAGTCTAGGGATGTAAATATTAATTGAAAGAAAGCTAGAAAATAATCTAGTGACTGAATAAACTAGTGAACTCAGAGGTGTGTGAGAATTGTGGTTAATAGTACAAATACAAGAATATCCTTCTAAGAACTACAGAAAACATACATCACTGTTTCAAGGTAGTAAGAATGTGGAGAAGCATTGTAAAATATTAATGTAATGTATGGACTAAAGTTAACAGCAATACTGTAATATTCTTGCATCAATGCCAAAGATGTACTATGTTAATAATATGGGATATGGAAATATATACCAAATGTAAGCTATAGACCAGAGTTAGCAGTAGTAGTAAGATGAAATTATCTCATAATTTGTAACAAATGTTCAACAACCATGTAGTGTGCTGGTGGAGGGGTTTTGGATGGGAATTCCACACGTGTATGATTGTTTTGTAAGTTCAAATTTCTCTCATAAAAATATATTAAGAAAACAGCATGGTACTGACAGAAGGGCAAATGCATAAAAAAATGAATGCAAATTGAGAGGTGTATTAGTCTGACAAACGGGTGTTGATTCAAAATACCAGAAATATGTTGGCTTTTATAAAGGGTATTTATTTGGATAGGAGCTTACAGTTACCAGGACATAAAGCATAAGTTATTTCCCTCACCAAACTCTGTTGCCATGCGTTGGAGCAAGATGGCTGCCAATGTCTGCAAAGGTCGAGCTTTCCTCTTCCTCTTAATGCTCCGTGGTCCTAGCTTCTTCCAATATCAGCTGTAGGCCAGGATAAGTATTGTCTCTCATCCTGGGGCTTGTTTCTCTCCAGGCTCAGCTGCTCTGCTCTCTCCACAAGGCCAGCTGTAAACTATCAGATGAACGGCTCATCTCTCTTCCCAGGGCCTCTGCCATGTCAAATGGAGCCTTCTCTCTTTCCTCACCTATCTGCTTCTCTGTGTTCTTCTCCTGTGTGTTTACTTCCTGGGGCTCCACATGAAAACTCCAACTAACTCCTCTGCCCTGTACTTTTCTCTGTGAGACCCATCCACCAAAGGGGTGGGGACTCAACTTCCAACTGACATGACCCAATCAAAGCGTTAATCATAATTTAATCAAGATAAAGTGAAATCTCTGAATCCAATACAATCTACTATGACCAGAGGAACAGATCAGTTTACAAACATAATCCAATTTCCATTTTTGGAACTCATAAAAAATATCAAACTGCTACAAGAGGTAAGAAATCAAACCTCACTATATGGCCAACTGATTTCTAAAAAGGTTTCCAAGTCGAGAAAATTGGAAAATAATAGTCTTTTCAACAAATGTTGCTCAGTAAACTGTATATGCATACACAAAAAAATGAAGGTACACCCTCACCACATACCATATAAAAAACCCAACTCAAAATGGAGCAATAAGAACCATAACACTCCTAGAAGAAAACATAACGAAGTACGTTCAGGACCTCATTTTAGGTAGTAGATTCTTAGATCTTATAACCAAACCCCAAACCACAAAATAAAAAACAGATAAATGGCACTGCATCAAACTAAAAACTTTCATGCTTCAAAGTACTGTGTTAGAAAAATTAAATGACAACCTAACAATGGAAGAATATATTTGAAAAGCACATATCTGATAATGTTTTAGTATACAGAAATTGAAAAGAAATCCTACAACTAAACAACAAAAAGACAAACAATGTAATTAAAATATTGCCAAAAGAACAGACATTTCTCCAAAGAAGATAAACAAATCGCCAAAAGCACATGAAAAGATTGTCAACATGTGTAGTGGCTTGGAGTTATGTACTCCAGAAAACAGCATTTTTTTTAACTTAATCCATTCCTGTAGTTCTGAACCTTTTGATGACGTTACTTCAGTTATAGCAGGGGTTCTTAACAAGGGGTCTGTGAGCATGACCTGAAACTCAAAAAACCATTATTCTTGTAGAGACATGTTGGAGTGGGTTTTATATATGTATTAAGTAATACACTCTATAGTGTGGAATTTGGAAGGGGTCCTTGGTTTTCTGAGAGAAAGAAAGCCTCACAATTAGCAGACTAAAGGTGGAAGTCAACTGAATTGCAAAGCCAGAGGAGGCTTCTATGGGCATAACTATGTGATGAAAAACTTCTTGGATCCCTGGCAGCCACTCCAGATAGCCCCAGTTTTCTTAGAGAAACACAGCCTTGATGACATCTTGGATTTTTACTTCTCCTAGCCTCAAAACCCGGAACCAATAAATTCTCATTGTTTAAACTAATCCTTTACATTGTATTTGTTTTGTTAGCTAGGAAAGTAATACAACATAATTAGCCATTAGGTAATGGAAAATAAAAATAAAAATTGGATACAATTTCACACTCACTAAGATAGTTGCTATTAAAAATAAAGGGAAATTTACCAGTGTGTAGAAATAGGAACACACATTTATTGTTGGTGGGAATATAAAATGGTGAAGTTGCTATGGAAGAAAATTTGCCAGTTCCTTGGGAAAGTTACATATATAAATACAATATGATGCAGAAATTTCAATTTTTGGTATATACCCAAATGTGTTGAAAGGAAAAAGTTGAACAGATATTTGCATACAAAGGTTCATAGTGGCATTATTCACAATTGCCAAAAGTTAGAAGCAACCCACAACAACCAATGAACAGTAAAACAAAATGTAGTATATTTTGGAATATATATGGAAATTTTATTCAGCCACAAAAATAAATGAAGTTCTGGTAAATGTGACAACATGGATGAATCTTGAAGAAATCATGTTGACTGAAGCAATCCAGACACAAAAGGAAAAATATTATAAAATCTCACTGACATGAAATAATTAGTATAAGCAAATATATAGAGTTAAAAATTAGAAAATAAGTTACAGGGGCTGGGGTAGGTGTGAGGAATGAAGAGGACATGTTTAAATTGTACAAATCCTATTTGGGATTATGGAAAGGATTTGGTAATGGATGGTGGTAATGGTAGCACAGCATTTTGAACATAATTGACTGTATGCAAATATGTATTTGAATGTGGTTAAATGGGGAAATATGGAGTTGGAGATATGTACTAGAATGAAACTTTTAAATATCTATGTGCCTGTACAGCACAGACAGAGTACACTAAGGTGAACCATGGACTGTCGATAATAGTACAATTATGAAAGTGTTATTACAGCAATTACAACAAATGTACCACACAAATGCAAGACTGTAATTATAAAGTGGTTTACAGGAACTCTGTATTTTATGCATGACATTTTCATAAACTTACAAATTCTCTAATTTAAAACAAATTCATAAAGCAGCTTAAAAATGTATGCTTTTCCTTTAATGATGTGTGTGTCCCGTGTCAGAAGAAAAGAAAGGTAATTAAGATATTTTGTGCTATATGAAATTATATGTCCACATGTGATTTATCAATATGTGTGTGTGTATGTTTGACATGCACTTGTGGCTAAGGAACAAGAATTTAAGAAGAATTTTCATTATGAATTTCAAAGAAAGTTTATGATCATTTAATACAACCATTTCATGGAATGGATAAGAAAACCAATATCTAAGGGTTCAGAGTTTGTTTTTTCTTTCCCCATGGTCAGAGAAAGGAGAGGTAAAAGGCTAATAGTGTTGTCCACATTTGAAAATGGAAATTTTATGCAATCCTGTATATATTAAATGATACAGGGGATGCCCAGTAAGAATTAGCACAAATTTCTCTTCAAAAACCATGGAGGTGAGAAGACAGTGATATGATACAATGAGGACACTGAAAGGGAAAAACTGTCAGCCAAGAATTCTTTATCCAGCAAACTTGTCCTTCAAATGTGAAGGTAAATATAAAATATTCACAAACAAACATAAACTAAGAGAGTTTGAAAAAAAGAATCCACCTTTGCAGGAAACATTAAAGGAAGCCTTAGAACCTGAAATAAAAGGACAAGAGAGAGAGATGCATGGAGGAGAGTATAGAAGAAAGAATAGAGAAAAGATAACCAAAAGATTAAAAAGACAGACAAAAATATGATACAACATATGAAAACCAAAGAATAAAATGGTGGAAGGAAATAATGCATTTACAATAATATCATTGAATGTGAATGGATTAAACTCCCCAATCAAAAGATACAGGTTGACAGAATGGATAAAAAAGGAGCCATCTACATGCTGCTTAAAAGAAACTCACCTGAGACCCAGGGATACAAAGTGCCTCAAAGTGAAAGGTTGGAAAATGTTACTCCATGCAAATAGTAACCAAAAAGAGCAGGAGTAGCTATATTTAATATTGGGCAAAACAGACTTTAAGTGCAAAAAGTTATAAGAGATAAAGATGGCCATTATATATTAATAAAATGGACAATCCACCAGGAAGATGTAATAGACATCAATACCTATGCACCTAACCAGGGTGCCCCAAAATATATGAGACAAACTGTCAAAACAAAGGGAGAAATAGCATCACTACAGTAATTGTTGGAAACTTCAACACCCCACTCACATCATTAGAGAGAAGACCTAGACAAAAGATCAACAAGGAAACAGAGAATTCAAACAATATGATAAATGAGTTAGACCTAACAGACAAATACAGAATGCTGCATCCAAACTCAACAGGTTATACATTCTTCTCAAGTGCCCATGGATCATTCTCCAAGATAGACCACATGGTAGAGCACAATGCAGCTCTCATTAAGTATAAAAAGTCTGAAATTATACAAAGCACCTTCTCAGAGCTGATTGGGTAAGGTGATTGCCACACCTTACCCCATTTTTGGGTTAGAGATTTAGGCCGCCTAGTACAGTGAGGTGAAGACAAATTTCCCCCTAACCTTTGACATACAGGCTCAACCATCTCAGAGCAATGAGTTGACCACCTGGCCTTCCCTAATCCACAGGGGCAGGTCCACCCTTCTCAGACCTATGGGGTGCTGACCTTAACTGCCCTAATCATTGAGTAATGTACTCCACCCTCCCTGCACTGTGGGGCAGCAAAATTCTTCCTGAACTTTGGGTGGGAATATCCACCCTCTTCAACTGCAGAGGCAAACTCACCCTCTCTGCACCCTGAGGATGGAAAAGTCTCCCAGAACATCAGGTGGAAACATCCACATTCTTCAACTTCTGGGGCAAACTCACCCTCTCTGTACACATGGGTGGAGCTCCTCTCTTGGCCCAAAGCAATGTCTTAATTCCAAATCTCAGCTTCCGTGAT
>JAQZBX010088696.1:0-12718 GCA_029593785.1 Cabassous unicinctus
ATTTATTGATGTTTTAATATAATTATACACTTCCATTTTACAAAATATAAAGTGTCTGTATATTACCACATGCATGTGCACATGTGTGCATGTGTGTATTTTTTCCTAAGGCTCCTCTGGTTCAAAAAACTAATTGTTTTGGCTTATTTTTCTTGTCATTAGTCTTAACCATGTGCTTTATAATCTTGTTTATAGGTTTCCTTTCCATGGATCTTTGCTGATGAAGTCATGGACATCATAGCTTTCATCTACCAGCCCTCACCTACCAACCCCATTCTTCTCTATTGTGTTCAGGTTTTCCAATGTTTCCATTCTGCAACATATTAGGTCTAATTGAGCAACCTAAATTCAAGAACAAGCAGTTCTAGCTGCTTATCAGAGCAGGAGCACTCAGTTGCAGGGCACACTCCCCCTTAGATGTATAAATACCCCGCCTTTGATCAGCACATGTCTATCTCTCCAGTCCAAAATGAAGTGAAGCATGCAGACCTCCTATGAATGGACCCAGTTGTGAACAGAGGGCTTCCCCTGGAAACAGGCCACAATAAGATCCCTTCTCCTATTCTGTTGGCTCCATTGTGCTGTGTAAGTAATAAAGCAGTCATTTGCTGAAAGTTTCTGTTGTGCCTGGTCCTGTGGTCCTATTACATACCATACAACTCACTTCACAATTTCTCTTTCACACACACATACACACACACACACATGCATACACACACACACACACTCCTGGACATAAACCACACATAAATCTCCAACTCTCACCATCTATGCTTACCCCTTCTGTCCAGTAGGTATATATATTTCTCTGAGTAGACTCCTGGAATTCCAGTAGAAAATTGGTTCCTTTGTTTCATAACTTGAATCTTATTCCCTATAGGGATAATGGGAATATGTTAAATCCACCAAGCCAGGAGGCATATTGGCTTATTTTCTAGCAGTGATATTGAGCCCTTTGCCCTCTACTTCCCCAAACACAAGGCTTCTGTTAAAAGTTTAACTAGAGATAGCAGCTTTAATAAATTCATTATTCCTTTTAAATAGGGCAGAAGCCAATTGAATACTCTGATTTCCTGCCAAGGCTCTTGCCCCTGTCATTTATCTTTTGTATGGCTTTGATATTCATCTTTAATGCTAAGAAACTGCTCTATCCTGCTTCTGATGGCATAGACAGCAGTCGTAATAAACCCAACCACTTTGCAAGTTTCTCCACATTACTTCTTAATTGCAGAGATACTCACCTGGAGTTTTCTGTTTGAATAATGTTTGTTTTCACATATAAAACTCATACATATGATATGCATATTTTTGTATTTGGCGGGTGTTTGCAGCAGGAGTTGTTCATACTTATTTTGTCACATCTACAATTATGTTTCATCTATTATTTTTGTTTTGTGTGTCACAAGTGTGATATTAAATTTATCATCATTCTGATGGGAATAAAATAACATGTTTTATTATCTATGGATGAGTTATGGAATTGATAATTTCTTCATATATTTGTTAGCCATTGGAATATCCATTGCTGTGAATTTTCACATTAATTGTTGATTTCTGGCCTGCTTTCCTATAATCTAAGTTGAGTTTTTATTGTGTCCTTGAAAGGTTTAAGGTAATTTTAGCTCTTATTATGGAATACATATACACACAAGATTATATACATAATATGTATTTACAAATTAAAAACAAAGTAAAATGACAAGCTGTATCCACCACACATATAGGAAATCTACATCAACTCACTCAAACTACTGGTGGGCTTCTCCTGCCTTCCAGAGACATCTACTACATCCTCAGTTTTGTTTAAGTCAATCCTTTGTTTTTCTTCATTCATTTACCTCATTCAGTTTTATTTTTCACTTTTATGCTATTACAAAAGGGTTCAATTAATTTATTTGGGCAAGTCTCTTTATGAAAATAGAAATTGTTTTAGGTTGAAGATGTAGGACATAATAAATAAATGGAAAGCAAAATAGTTACTAGTTAATTCCTAAATTTGTTTTTACTTTATTTATAAAGAGTTTTAGATTACAGAGATGTAATATTGAAATAATAGGGGATTCCAATATACCCCACCACCTCCCCTCCCACACTTCCCATTAACAACACCATTCATTAGTATGTTACTTTTGTTATGATTGATGAAACATTGCTAAAAACCATGGCCTGTAGTTTAAATTATGGTTTACACTTTGCACCACACCATTTTATAGGTTTTGACAAAATGTATAATGGCCTGTATCCATCATTGCAATATCAGGCAGAACAATTCCAGTGCCCCAAAAATGTGCCATTTTACAGCTATTCTTCACTCTCCCTCCCCTCAGAAATTCTGATGACCGCTACCTTTATAGCCATGTTACTAGTTCTTCCATTACTACAGTAATAAGCCTATTTTGTCCATAGTTTCTTCCCCCTCATGTTTGCTCCTTCCTCAATTTTGAGGATTTTGGAACAGTGATCCCCACTCTGCTTCCATTTGAGAAGGGTTTTCAAGCCAATGGGGAAGATAGATGGAATTTTTTGCTTGTAGTTGTAGATAATCTCTGTTTTTTTTGATCGGTGTTTTCCATCATCATCATTTTGTTAGTTGTCCTGGTTTAATCCAATGAACTGGAACATAGATGTTGGTTACAGCTCTGCTGAGATTCAGAGTTCAACTGGCATATGAACAGCAAGAAGATTTAAGTCACTGAGTAAAATGGTAATTATAGGTTCAAATAGAAAAGGGCATAACCACCAAGGGTAGGAAAATTATAAAAGAGTCTCAACTGGATACATTGGGAGATATGTTATATATTCTAAAGGTAAGGCCCACTTACAGGGTCTCAAGTTTCTTTGCTTGTTTTCAGTGTCTATAATGTCTAGATGACTCTTGAGCCCACAAGAGCCCCTCTGATTGAGGCACTGTTTACCTTGGCAGTCAGTGATATCCTCCTGAGATGAATGTAAGCATATCCTCTGGAATGACCTCCTAACTCAATGTGAAATCTCTTAGCCATAAAAACTCATTTGTATTTAATATTTCCCTGTTTTGGTCAAGGTCTTTTTTCCAAATGCATTGCTAGTTGGAGCTTGGTAATAATCCCTTGTTGCCAGGGAAGCTTATACCAGGGAGTCATGTCCCACACTGACAGGGATATAGTGACTTTATATCTTGAGTTTGGCTTAGAGAGAGGCCATATTTGAGCAACGAGGAGGCTTTCAGGAGGTAACTCAGGAGTTTGCATGACCCATCCTTTTCCAAGGAGCAGAACTTCTCCTTCTTTCAGGTGTTTTAAAGTGGGTAACCATTTGCTCCAGGTGGTCTGTTTTGATAAATTCTTAGCCTGCTTTCCTGTCATCTCAAGCTTCTTACTCTGGGAGGGCTAATTCTAGGAAATAGGGCTGGCTGGAAAAGAGTTTCCCAAGTTAGTCTTTCCCAGTCAGAATAAGGTCAGAGACCATAGAAAGGGGCACAGATCCACTCCAAACTGACCCATGGAGGAAGGGCTTCAAGAGATTGTTCCACAGCCCCTCAATGCCATACTTTCCTGACCTAATGATCAAATGAAGATGTGAACAGTTCCCACAGCTCTGAGAAAGCAAAGCACCTAAAAGTCTCCTGAGGCACTTTTTCCAGGAAGGGTTGGAACAATATCCCTCTCAGAACTGGACCTCCAGTGTTTCAAAGTCACTATTCTAAGGTTGTGATCAGTGATCAGCCATGACCCCACCCAGATCCTGGGGAAGTGGAATTTTGTATACTTTTCTGTCACCAGAGAGCTAGCCAGGGGCCATATGACCTGCCCCAAGAGTGGGGAATGGGTGCCTTTAACTGCCACACACAGAGAGAAATTTGCTAGTCTTCACTGTAATTTACTAGCCTCTTCTACTTGCACATTTGTCTATGGTGTACAGTATTCTACTTGACTGTGGAATTTTTAAATAATTATTTCATACAGTTCCTGCCTGTTTAATAGTTGCTCTCATGGAGAGACATAATCCTGAAGCTTCCTACTCCATAATCTACATATTCCTTTAATTTTTTAACTAAAGTACCCCACTATGGTTTTGCTGTTCTGCATTATTCTTTTAAGCCTGACAAGTTAAGACACATATAAGTTGAACCATACTATTGTGTGCAAAGGGAATTAATTTTGTGATCCCTGTAGTGGAATGGCACATTTGATGTTATGAAAGTTTCCTCTTTATTTCAAGAAATGTTGTTGCCTTATAGTCTGCAAAGTCTGATAGATAATTGCATCAGCTTTTTTTTTTTATTTTAATCGTATATCTTTTTCCATCTTTTTCTTATCTTTATTTCAAAATATCTAAGTGTCAGAACTTACCAGAGAGTCACAGTAACAGTACCTTATTGTCATAAGGATGGACAGAAAGATCAATGGAATAGAATTTACAGTCCTTAAATATACCCATAAATGTATATCAAATTGATTTTTGAAAAATATGTTAAATACACTAAAAGAGGGAAGAATGGCCTCTTCAGCAAATGGTACTGGGAAAACTTAATCTCCCCATGTGAAAGAATGAAATTGGACCATTACCTCACAACATATACAAAAATAAACTCAACATGGATCAAAGACCTGAATATAAGAGCTAAAGACATAAAACTTTTAGAAGAAAACATTCAGGACATTTGATATTGCAATGATTTCTTAGACAAGACAGCAAAAGCATGAACATCTAACTGTAAATACATAAAATGGGTTTCATCAAAATTGAAATTTTTGTGTATCAAAAGATTATAAAGAAATTGAAAAAATAACCTGCAGATTAAGAGAACATCATAGCATACGTTATATCTGATAAAGTTTTAATGTTCAGAATATATAAATAACTGCTACTAATCAATTTTAAAAATGGGCAAAGGATATGAGTAGACATTTCTCTAAAGAAAATATATTTATGTGCCAGTGAGCATATGAAATATGCTCAATATCATTAGCCATCAGGAAAATGCAAATGAAAACCATAATGAGATAGCATATCACACTGAGTATGATGACAATTATGTGAATAAAACTGAAGATAGGAAGTTTTGATATGCAGGAAAATTGGAAACTTTGGATATTGTTGGTGGAAATGTGAAATGGAGCAGCTGTTATGGAGAAAAATTTGGCAATTCCTCAAAAAGATAAACATGGACATACCAAATAACCCAATAATTTTGCTCCATATTATATACCTAAAATAACTGAAAGCAGGAATTTAAGTCAGAAGCAATCAAACAATTTACACTTTAACAAATGAATGGATAAACAAGATGTGGTATATATTTTTATACGTATGATAAAATATTATTCAGCTATAAAAATGAATGTATTTATGAAACACGCTAAAACATGGATGAACATTTTAAACATTATTTTGTGTGAAATAAGCCAGATGAAAAGAAAAAGTATTGTATAATTCTATGTACATGAACTATCTAAAATACAAAAACCCAAGGAGACAGAGAGTAAGTTAGAGGTTACCAGGAACCAGTGGAAAGGGGAAACCAGAAGTTATTTTTAAAGAAATACAGAGGTTTTTGTGGCTTTTTTTTTTTTGTAGTTATAAAACTGTCTTGATAATGTCTGGTGGTGATAGCACTACATTGTGGATGCAATTAACACCACTGTCATGTACAATTTAAAATAGTTAAAATTGCCAAATTTTGCATTGTATATATGTTGCCACAATGAAAAAGTATATAATAAATTTTATATTTAAGGAGGTCCCATGTACCATTCACCCAGTTTTCCCAACAGCAACATCTTTTAGCTTGCATGGTTATAGTACAATACCAAAACTAGAAAACTGATATGGACACAATAATCAGACCTTATTCAGATATTATCACTCTTATATGCACTTATTTGTGTATGTGTGTATGCATGTGTAAATGTATGCAATTTTATAACATGTAGATTTGTGTAACCATCACTGCAATGAAATTGCAGAACTATTCTATCACCACAGTGTTCTTTTGTGATTCACCTTCAATACCACATCAGTTTCCCATCCTGATCCCTAATTGCTAGCAACCATTAATGCGTTGTCCATCTCTACAATTTAGTTATTTCAAGAATGGTATTTAAATGAACTAAATCAGTATTCAATCTTTTGAAATCGCTTTTTTCACTCACCATAATTTTCTTTAGAAACATTAGATTTATTTTATCAATATTTCTTCCTTTTTTATTTTGAAGGCACACACTTTGGTATGGAAGTACAACAGTTTATTCATCTATTGAAGAACATTTTTTCTTTGCAATGTTTGCCTAGTCCAAAGAAAGCTTATATGAACAATTATGCACAGATTTTTATTTGAACATTAATTTTAATTTCTTTGAGATAAATGTCTAGGATTGTTATTGTGTGTCTTTTAGAAAGTATATTTTAGTTGTTGTTTTTTATTTTTTTTCATGTCAAACACTTATCTCAGAGAAATTATATCATTTTAAATTCCCAATCTTAGTAAAGGAGATTTCCATTTTCTCCATATCCTTGCTATTTTAACTTTTTAACTTTTATTTTAACTGTTCTAACAGTTGTGTAGAAATATCTCATTATAGTAACAATATGCATTTTCCTAATTAATTTTGATGTTGAACATCTTTGCACAAGTTTCCCATACATAAAATATTTTGAATGTCTTTTCTTCAATTTCTATTTAGATTTTTTGTTTTATTACTGTTGGGTTTAAAATGTCTTTTAAATATTCTAGATATGAGTTCTTTGTCAGTTATGTGGTTTGCAAATATTTTCTCCCAACTATTACCTTATTATTTCATAAATTTATACATAATTTTTTCTTTTCACAGACCTAAGTCTTAAAGTTTTCTCTTGTGTTTTATTTTAAAAGTTTTATAGTTTTAAATTTTGGCTTATCTATGTCATCAATGTTTAGTTTATTTTTGTATACATTGTGAGATTTAGGTTCTCCTCCCACCCTCATGGATACCTAATTATTTCAGCATTATCATCTGTTGGAAAGGTCATCATTCCTTCATTGAATTTATTTTGCACTTTTCAAAAATCAGTTGGGATTTCCTGTGAGTTATTTATTCTGTTCCATTTATCTATTTCTCTGTCCCTTCTCCTGTACCATACCATCTTTATTGCTATAGATATATAGTTGTGGAAAACTTATCTTCCCTGGATTTCTCAATGCTTATGTAATTGCCTTAGCATTCTGAGCAATAGAAGTGTATAAATTAATTTTTAAAAATACAAATTTTCATGGGGACAGTAGTGTAGATACAGATGGTGAAGAAAGGGTGTTAAAAGCTGTGGAATCAGAGGGAGAATGTCACAGTGTTGTTACTCCAAGTATATGAAGAGTAGGTGTATGAGGGTTGACTGTGTGTCTATGGGAGTTTGTGGCCAAAAACATAGAGCATGGTGGAATAGTTAGATGTTTACTCATTTACTGAATCCAGATTTCTCAAGGAAGAATAAAGATAATCTTTTTCACCTTTCTTTATTTTTGTTTATGCTTTCATTATATTGAGGAAGCTCTCTTCTGTTCTTATTTTCCTGAAATTTTTTCATTTAATAATAGAAAGATATTGTGTTCTGTGAAATGATTTTTTTTCTCCAAGAAAGCTGTAGTCATATCATACTTCTTTACCCTCGTAACAAGATTACATTGATTAATGTTTGAATATTAAACCAGTCTTGAATAAATCCCACTTGGTTGTTGTAAATTTATATTTGTACACTGCTGAACTTGATTTACTAATATTTTCTTTGTGTTTTTCTTTCTAAATTCATGACAAATATTGGTGCATAGTTTTCCCTTTAGTACAACGATCATTTATTCTTTGAGTTAGGGTAATATTGTCTTATAAAGTATGTTGGGAAGTGTTGCCTGCTCTTTCTGCAAGACAGTGTATAGAATTGTTAGTAATTCTTCTTTTAAACATTAGTAAAATATTCAGTAAAAAACCTGGCACTGGAGATTTCTTTTCCTTGAGTGTTTTAATTTCTGTAGTGGTATAGTAATATATTAACTATTTACTTAATTTTGGTTGACTCTTGGTAGTTTGTAGTTTCAAGGAATTCATCTATTTCTTCTAAGTTGTTAAATTTATGCATGTGAAGTTGTTCCTATTATTCTTTTTTCTTTTAATTTCTGCAACATGGTAGTCATAACTTTGTTTCATTTCTAATAAGTGGTGATTACTAACTTTTCTCTTTTTGTCTTTGTCAGTCATTTTAGAACTTTATGAATTTTATTAATGTGGGGGGGAATCAATTTGTTATTTTTGATATTCTCTATTATTTCCTAATTTAAATGTCATTGAATTGTTTTCATTTATTTTATATTTCTTTCTTTTTTGTTGCCTCTTTGGTTTCTTTTGTTTTGTTTTGTTTTTTGGAGTTGAAAAACATCCATATTTATATGTTCAATTGATTTTTTATATTTTAAAAGATGCCTAAATTACATAAATGCTACACAAAAACTACAGGGATTCCCATGTTCCCCACCTCTCACACCTCCCATAACATCCCACACAAACATCCTTCACCAGTGTGGCCCATCACCTGCAATGGATACACACATCCTGGGGCTCTGCCACCAAACATGGACCACAGTTCACACCATAGACCACACTCTCTCCCACACAGATCTGCATGCTCTATGCTGATGTAAAATGGCCTATATCTGTCACAGCAACGCCACTCAGGACAACTCCCATTGAAGGATGAACAGTATATGAACTCACTGATTTGAATTGAGGAAAGTGAGCATTCTCTGAGAACGAGTGTCTGAAAGATAGGTTAACAAGGGAGAGAAAGAGAAGAGAAGGCTGTGAACCATCACCCATATGGACATTATAGAAGCTGAAATGAAGGCTAAAGACGTCCAAGGACATTGTCTAAGGACCATGCCTGGGAGGGGCTTCAGCAATTCACTTCTTTTCTCTAGTGTCCTGACACTTGAAAATTCCAGTATTGATTTACAGTATTTCCTTTTTTTATAAAATAAGCTTTTAGTGCTATAAATTTCTTTCCGAATGCTGCTTTGTCTGCATCCCTTAACTTTGACATTTTTATATTAATTTTCATTCAATTTTATGAATTTATTTATTACCTTTGATAATTCCTCTTAGAATCATGAATTTTGAGAAATAAGTTGTGTATTTTCCAAGATTTTGGAGATTTTTCTCTTGTCTTTATATATTTTTATATCTTTTTTTATTCCATTATATTCAGAGAACATACTTTGTGTGATTTCAATTTTTTAAAAATTGACATTTGCTATATAACACATGATATGGTTTATGTTTGAGAATGGACATTTGGAAAGAATTGGTCATCTGCTATTTGGGGGCAGAGTATTTTATAAATCTAAATCACATCTTGTTGATTGATAGTGTTAGAACTACTTTTCTGTCTTAGTGTTCTGTCAATTCCTGAGGGTGGATTGTGAAATCACCAACAGTAATTGTGTACTCATCTAGTTCTCCTTCCAAGTGTGTCAGTTTTGCTTCCTTTATTTTAAAGATTTTTAACTTGGTACATACACATTTAGCAATGATAATATTTTGTGGTATAGTTATCCATTTATCATTTTGTGATATTCCTTCATGCTACTAGTAATTTTCTTGCTCTGAAGTCTACTTATCTGTTATTAATATAGCCACATCTATTTTTTAAATTGATATATTCATGGTATGCCTTTTTAACATCTTTTTAAATTTCAACCTTCCCATATTATTATGTTTCAGGTGGGAGTTTTGTAGGTAGTATATAGTTCTGTAGGTAATTTTTTATTTTTATTGTTTAGTCACACAGATAATCTCTGTCTTTAATTGGTGTACTTAGAATATTTACATTTAAAACAACAGTACTCATGCTTCTATCTGCTATTTTATTTTATTTTTTCTGCTCCTTCTGTTTCTTTTTCCTTGTTTTCTCCTTTCTTCCTTTTTTTGTGTTACTTGGACATATTTATTCAGTTCCACATTTATTTATTTATGCTATAATGAATATATCCTTTTGTATGATGTTCCTAGTGGTTATTCTAGGTATAATAATATACATATGTAACTGGTATCAGCTGTTTACAACTTTATGTGTGTTAAATAACTACTTTCATTTAGGTTACTATAACTCCCCAAATTTTTAAAAAATTATCTTGTTCTTTTCACATACATTGAGTACCAAATTTAGCAACACATTAGGTGTTATAATTATTGCTTTGATCATCAAATATTATTAAGAAATTCACAGGGAATAGGTAAAACAAATAAATAACATTAAAATGGGGCTACATAATGCATGCAGATTTTATCTATTTTTTTATGATATCTTGTCCTTTCTGAAGTTCTAGGCCCTCTTCTGTTAACATTTATTTTCTGTTTCTAGTACTACCATTAGCCATTATGCAACATTAGGTCTGGTAGAGATAAATTGTCTTTGTTTTCCTTCATCAGGGAATGAAGAGCACCTCGTGCCAGAGGTTTCCCTTTCTTCTCTGCTAGTGTATGAGAGGAAAATTCTTTATTTGGTCAACTTCAGTCACTAGTTGGAAGTCCAGTAGATACTGGGTATAGAACACCTTTTGCCACAGGTAGTGATATTGAAATTTCTACTCATTCTACTTTATTCTTAATCCGTCAGATTTCTCTATGGTTGTCTGCTGTATTATTTATAGGTATTTTAGATTTACTTAGCACAGAAGTATGGGACAAATGAGCTTATGTAATCTTGTCACAAATCACAATGATGTGTTTTAATCATAACAGTCAATAGTTTCCATAATTGAATTACCAAATCTCAATGATGTAAAATAAATGTTTACTTCTTTCTCATTTTACATTCCATTGCAGTCTGTGTGCTCGTGGATGTTTTTCCTCAAAGAGCTAATGCATAGACCCACATTTTTTAATCTTGTAGTAACAATATCTGAAGGATAAAAGTCACTATAGAAGCTGAAATGAGGGCTAAAGACATCCATGGACATTGTCTAAGGACCATGCCTGGAAGGGGCTTCATCAATTCTGTCCACATTCCAACTACCAGAACTGAATCACATAGTCTAAGGAACTTGGGAAATATCATTTTATTGGGCATTGAGAAATGAAAAGAACCCAGGTATTGCTGAACACTATAAACCCCTATTACACCATAAGATCTAATGTAAGAAAGGAATGTGTTTAGAATTTGTAATAAAGAGGCAAGTTAATTCAAGAAGGAATACATTGCAAATGAGCTGTAAACCTAATATAATTTGTCTTAGAAATAAAAAAATCTATTTCCTTCTATAGGAAAATGAGAGGAAAAGACTACATTACTACTAAAATCTTATCACCTCCAACATTTTATTGTTCCTTTATTTCACTTTCATCTAATGATCACTGTCTTCACCATGAATTTTGATAAAATGTTTAGTGTGTAACAGAGTCTACTCAATGCACTACCTGTGAAATATCTTTATTTATATTCCTTTCTCATATTAACCTCTTTAAGAAAGGTACTGATATTAATATTTTATAAATATAGAAAAAAATAATTAAGGTTAAGAAATTTGTTGAACTTCATTGTGATATTTAATTTTATGTGTCAATTATTTAGTTTTTTGCCTCTAAAGTATTTTTTATTATTATTTTTAAAAAGATACTTAGATTACATAAATGTTACACAAAAAATAGAGGGATTCCCATATGCCCCACTCCCCACACCTCCCATAGCCTCCTACATGAACATCCTTCATTAGTGTGGCACATTCATTGTCATTGAAGAACGTATTCTGGGGGCTTTGCCATTAAGCATGGACCATAGTTCCCATTTTAGTCTACACTCTCTCCCACATAGTTCTGCATGTTATGTGATCATATAAAATGGCCTATAACTGTCATTGCAACATCACTCAGGGACTTGGGAATCGTCCTGAATGACATTGCAATTATTTAGTTTTGGTGTATAGTTGTTTGATAAAATAGTGGCCTAATTGTTACTGTGGAGGTATTTCACAGATGAGATTAGCCCTAACAATAAATTTACCTTAAGTAAAGGTAATTATCCTCCATAATGTGAGTGAGCTTAGTTCAATCAGTTGGAAGACTTAATAGAAAGAACTGAAAGTTCCAGAGGTCAAGACAATTACTACCTCAATTCTTCAATATAAGTTCTTACCCAAATTTCCAGCCCGCAGCTTTCCTTATGGAATTTGGACTCAATAGAACCCACAAACTAATGAGTCAATTCCTTGTAATAAATTTTACACACAAACACTTTGGTTCTGCTTCTCTGGAAAACACAGACTGATACAGATTTTGATATCAAGAGTGTTTCTAAAAGATCAGAATCTTAAGGATAAATTTACTGAAATGGTTCTGGGGATTCTGAAATTTATTATTTAATTGAATTAGTTTTAAAGGCACTAATGACTCTATTTCCAATCATAAAGAAGACATTGATAGTTCCTGATCATTGTCATAATAAGCAAAGTCTCACCACTTGACTCTCAAAGAATTATCTATTAAAGCCAAAGTTCTGGGTGACTGGTTTTTGATATCTTAGACCATTTTTGTCAAGCTAATGAGTATAATGAGATTGCCTGGTTGTCTTAAATATGCTAACTAAATTGTTGAAATAAAAGGATGACCTAAATTTCCCAGGTTAAATGACAGATAAATGACATGAAAGTTTCTGTTTGTAACTTAAAAGAAGCCCTTATCTCTTGTAGCCATGATATTGAGATATATGAAAACCACAG
>JAQZBX010088697.1:0-12717 GCA_029593785.1 Cabassous unicinctus
CCTGGTCACTGTAAGCAAATAAATGCTTTTCATTTGTAAAACATATTTGCGAGAGAAGGAGAAGGCTGATTATAGCAAGAACAGACTAGCTCATGAGCAGAGACCAATCTAAGCCTAGGTGGCTCATTGGAAACCTAAGGAATCCAAGCAGAGCTGTGCTGTCACCATTCTCACACATGAACTTCTCAGGGTATGATGTGGTGGTATAATGTGGGGCACTCTGCAGTGGAGCACTCACATGTCCTTGCCCAAGGGGAAAGCTATATATTCTCCAGATGTATTATTTTATCTGCAGCATTCTATTTTGCCCACAAAGGACCCAGTATCTCTACACTTGGGGCAATTTCCTTGTATTTTAGTATTTGTTGTTTTTTGTTTTATTAGACCAAGTGATTTGACTCAGAGGTAAGAAGGACCCTAAAAAAGGAATAAATTCACTGTCCTGATTTCAATTGTTACAACCTAGAAAAAAGCAAAAATAACAAGCCTAATCAGCTTCCTTGGGAAAGTATTATTATATGCATATAGGCAAAATTGTTTTTACAGACACTAGAATCACTCAATTACTTATTACACAAATCAGAATATGTGCTCAAGTGTTTTAATTTTTAATTAAAACAAATGATGTGTGAATTCATGTAGAGCTTTCCAAAAAGGGCTGGGAAGAGACTGTAGCTTTCTACATATGTAACTCTGAAATTATATGTGTGCCAAAGTCATACATGGGACCACCCTGCCAGCTGACAATGGGACATGAACTATCGTAGTTTGGCAATTGCTTAAACTGGAAGAGGAAGTAACAGAAATTTAAAATGAACCAAGATACAAATATGATAGACCACAAGAAGTTATAAAAAGTGTACACATTGAGGAAACATGGGACTTCTTATAAATGATGTTGCATTGAACAGCAGCTCTAATGATAAACTTTCAACAAAATAAAGCCTTTGAATGCACCTCTTTCTTCCCCTTTAACTACTAAAGAAAATTCCCATCTTGCTTAAAGACACTATTGCTATTACTGATTTATATGAGTTATAGTAATTACTATTAGTAAATATTGACTACCCTATATTAATTTTATATTTGGAAATTTACATGCAAATAGATTTTAAAAATATAGTGCATGATTTATTCATGAAGATTCATGAATTTATTCATGAAATATTGCATCAATACTTTTTAAAAAAAACTTTCTTCTCATCGTGCATTGTAATAGGCTTCTGTTATACAAAATAAAACAAGAAACCTAGCAGGACCCTTAGCATCTTCTGTTTTTTTCCTTATCTAAATTATCTCCTGAAACTTTCTTGCTCTTCTATCTTTTCATCAATGTGTTTTTAAATCTTCCTCTTTGCTCACATTCTTTCCACTTTTCTTTTGTCTATTCTTGCATGTCCATCCACTCTCAAGATACATCTATTGGCTTACCCACAGACTTATAAATGTGGATCTTCAAGCCTGACTTATTTTCTTTAGCTTTTGATATATATAATCATATCTGCATCTAACATCTCTAGGACTTACCTCATAATACCATCAGTAACATACACAGTTTCCATGACCTTAAATGTGTCTAACTCCTCAGCCTCAATTCATGACATTTCCTGCTTCATGTCTATACATTACGAATGCTTAACTCTTCTATAGTCTGACAATGAATTTGTTTTTGTTTCATGGTGTTGAATTGTGTCTCTTTCTAGCTTTATCTCACCCACTAGTCTATAGGCTCTTGAGAGTAAGGGGTCTTATCATCTTTGATAGCAAATGCTTAACTCAGTGATTAATATTTATAAATTTATTCTTATTTAAAATTAATTCTCCATATGAATAACCCCATATGATTTCATTTGTCAAAATTTTAGGCAAAGAATAGAAGAAATCTGCTGAAGGAAAGCTCCTTGAAGTGAGCATTTTCTGTTTTAATTTTTCAGGAACCCCAGGGTGACCTACAACACCTCATTGTTTCACTGCAGTCCAGTCTTTTCATTTTATTCTAAACTCACTGCCAGTTTTACTCAGACCAGTTACATGAAGAGTTTCTCCCTAAACTAAATAAAAATCCAGAATACATAGCTTTCCCACATTTTCTCAGTGATCTATAACAAGAATACACAGCATTAAGAGATTTGAAAAGTTCACCTGTTTTTGATGCTGAACAAATTGTTTTAATAAAAAAACACACTTTTCCCCAAGAATCTATATTATCACAATAATAATAATAATAATAAAGCATGCTTATGTAGATATGACATTTTAGAGTAACATGTGGCTTATGAAATAAAATGTCATGTCAGGAAACAGATGTGGCTCAAGTGATTGGGCTCCCATCTACCATATTGGAGGTCCAGGATATGTTTCCTAGGGCCTCCTGGTGAAAGGCAAGCTGGCCCATGTGGGAAGCTGGCCTGAGTGGAGAGCTAGTCCACACAGAGTGCTGGCCATCATAAAGTCCTCATCTATGCAGGAGTGCTGGCCCTTGCAGAGAGCTGGTGCAGCAATATGCAACAAAAACAGACACAGAGGAGAGTCAATAAGTGATGTAGCAGATCAGGGAGCTGAGGTGGTACAAGAGATTAAATACCTCTCTCTCACTCTGGAATGTCCCAGGATTGGTTCCCGGTGCTGCCTAAAGACAAGACAAGCAGACACAGAAGAATACAGAGAACAGACAGGCAGCGTAAAACAATGAAGGGGGGAAAATAAATAAATAAAAATAAATCTTTAAAAAAATTTAAAAAGTAAAAAAGAAATGACATGTCAACAAAGTATGTTAAAACATATTTGTTTTTCCAGAAGCTTACCAATAACAATATGGCAACTGCATTTTTTCTGGGTTTCCTTATTTATCACCTGTTAATGTAAAACTCTTCCTACATAATTTAAAACTAACTTTCTTTGGTTCACAAAAGTATTATTTACCAACTAAGAACTCTTTTGTCAGCTTCTGACAGGCTCAGGGATTAGTGTGACACTGGCAGAGGATTTTTCCAAATAAAAGGTTTTATGTACAGGCTATTGTGCTGGACCCTACATCTTTGTTTGGTGGTCCCTAAGAAAAATTGGAAATTTTTAAATTTACTGTTGGTAACTTATCTTTTTTAGCTCCCCCCAAAAAACCCTCTGTGATTATGCTTGAAATGTTTAGAAGTCATTACAAAAGTTTTTTTCATCAAGCATTCATCAAATCATTTCTAGTAAAATATAAAATATACCCTCTGAAATATTTTTAATCATAATAACAGAAAATCATTAAGAATAAAAAAAATTTCCACAAGAAATCACTCATCTTTTTTTTTTTTTTTTGGCTTTTATAAAGGATATTTATTTGGGGTAGAAGCTTATAGTTACAAGGCCCTAAAGAGTCCAACTCAAGGTACCATAAGAGGTACTTCCTCACCCAAAGTCTGCTGCCATTTGTTGAAGCAAGATGGCAGGTGACATCTGTGAGGGTTCAGCCTTCCTCCTCCCTCTTAAGGCTCCATGGGTCCAGCTTCTTCTGATCTCAGCTGTAGGCTGGCATAGGGCTTGTCTCTCTTTCCAGGGCTTGTTTCTTTCTGGACTCAGCTGCTCTGGTTTCTTCACAAGGTCAGCTGTAAACTATCGGGTGAATGGCTCAATTCTCCTCCTGGGTCCTCTGCCATGTCTATGGAGCTGTATCTCTTTTCTCGCTTATCTGCTCTGTGTGTTCTTGACTGAGCGTGTGTTTATATAGACCACCAAGGGGGTGGGGTCTTAACCTTGCATGACCCAATGGCATGGTCGAATCAAAGCCTTAATCCTGATTTAATCGAGTAAATGTAAAGCCTTTGAATTTAACACAATCAAAGGGTATCACACCGAGAGAAACAGACCAGTTTACAAACATAATCAATATCTCCTTTTGGAATTCATAAAAAATATCAAACTGCCACACTCCATGCTTTGAATTTCAAAAAGAAATTACAATATTCAAAAAAAATTTTAAATCAATAACAGCGCTAAGTACAAAATCATATCACAATCAGTTTAGAGAAATAGAGTTTGTCTTGGGACAAAGTCCTGTCTGGCTGTAGACCTCTGAACTTACAAAACAATTTATCTACTTCCAATATACAAAGGGGCAGACAAATGATAAACATTTGCATTCACATAAGGAGAATTTGGGAGGGAAACATGAATCCCTGGTCCCCTACAGTTAGGTAAACCTGCAGGGCATACTTCTTTAGATTTCACAGTCTGAGAGTCATTCTCAAGATGATGGCTTCTTCTTCATGGGACCTCATGGGGACCCACCCTTTCCACAGGCTTGCCCAACAGCCATTTTCTTGGTTCCACCCTCATCAAGCATCTTGATGGTGACTGAGCTCCAGACCTTACCCTCCAAGAACATTGGGGTGATGGCTAAACGTTACCCAATCTCTGGGGTAGAGTGTCAACCCCCATAGTATGGTGAGGGGGAGGCAACATTCTTCCTAATCTCTGGTGTACAGGCCCAACCCTCTCAGAACAGTGAGTTGTTGACCTGGCATTCCCAATTCTATGGGAGACAAGCCCACTCCTCTCAGACTTATGGGGTGTTGCCCACACTCTCCCCATTCTTTGGGAAATGTGTTCCACTCTCTCTGTACTCTGGAGTGATAAAACTCTCCCTGAACAGTGGGAGGGAACCTAAACCCTCTTCAATTGCTGGGGCAAACTCACTCTCTCTGTACACAGGTGGGATTCCTCTCTTGGCCCAAGGATATGTCTGGAATTATTCCAGACCTCAGCTAGCATGCTTTTCCTCTTAAAGCCATTTTCCCTTTCATCTTTCCCCTCTATGTCCCTTTTAGTTCAGGCTGACAGTGGTTTTGTTCATACTGCTCTCTCAAAAAGCTTGTTGGTTTAGCAGGTAGGAAGCAGGGGTCCATGCCATCACAGTAAGACTTTCCACAAGTCTTTCCTAGGTAACTGCATTTTCAATCCTGATTTACAAGTTCCAAGTTTAGTTAAGTCCCCAGATGGGGCACTAGAAATCAGTGATCTTATTTCATGGATAACCCATTATTACCATGTATTATATATTGTTTTCCATACTCACACCCCCTCATAGAAACAAAACACATACATACACACACGTGCAGCCAGAAGGGAGACTAATGGAGTTTCTCTTTTTGTTTTTACAAATTGAGGTGATGTTATATTCATCTATGCAAATTTTCTTTACCCTAAACTATATACTATACATCCCTTCATGCCCATAGTATAGATTTAACACTTTTTAGCCACTACATACCAGTCTACATATCACAATCTATGTAACATTCCATTCCTGATGGACAATCAAGTTGGTCACAAACTTTTGAATGCCTTTTATTTCTCTGGAATTTATAATCAAATGAAGACATACTAGGTCAAATGTTTATTTTCTTAAATTTTCAATTAATTGTAGCATATAAATATGTAAGAAAGAAAAATGATTACCATTACATACAAAAATGTATGAAAGTTTCCTTTCTTCACATTCATGGTAGCACTGGATAGTATCTTCTTTTTAAATTTTGGTAATGTGATAGATAAATGATGATGTACCATTGTTGCTTTAATTTGCATTTCCCCAAGCAATGGTGAAGATGGACATTTTTCATATTTATTAATTTCATGAGATTGTTTTTATTCATTATAATTAGACAATTTTTATATTGGCTTAATGTTTCTTATTGGTTTTTAAGAACTCTACATATGTTAGTTATATTAACTCTAAGTATGTTAGTTATATTAACCATCAATCCACCATCTGTGTGGCACTTTTTCTCATTCTACCATTTGTCCTATGAACTAAAAAACTTTGAATAGGAAAGCACATGAAGATGGATACAATTTGATCTATCATAGAGGGAGTGATTCTTACCTTGTAACAGAATTTCCCAGGGTAATTTATTTATATACCTAACATATAATTAATTTAATCAGTATTTGCTCATTTGTAATCTGCATTTATGTAACTGGAGGCAATAAGTTGATAAATCAGAGAAACTAGGCAATGTGGGTAAAGAATTCTAAGATTATTCTAAACTAATAATTTCTACTTTATGTGTTACTAAATTTACACTAAATTATACAAATATATAACATGTACAGCTTGATTACTTTTACAAGGTAAACATACCTGTGTAACCACCACCCATTCAAATGTAGAACATTATCACATCTATATTTAAATACAGACATGGGGAAAGATATATAGATATAGATATAGATGTATATGTATAATCTATAGATACATAGAGATCAAGAGATAGAGAGCTTTTTTAGGTGCATTGAGAAAAGAAATAGTTTGTGACATCAGCAGTCCATTCCCAGAAGCAAATATTTCATTCATTCTTGTGGTCAGAGTCTCTTTTTGGACATGATTGGTGACAAATTCATTATTATGGATCCTTCCTGTACCTTGTCTTTGCCTATTCCAGGGCACCATTCTAAGTTATTAACTTATTTAGAAGGCTAGTTTTGAGTTGGCTGTTTATTCATAGTCCAAATAAATGTGATGTTCAGTGCATTTGTCCCTACTCAGTCCCTTCCCATCAGTCTTCTTTCCGTATTTCTAAGATCAGTCCACACCATCAGAAGAAAGATGAGTGTAGACTCATCAAGAAATCTCCCCCAGATTTTTTCTGCCAAACTCGAGTCACACTTCACATTGATTGATCATCAGCTTAGATACTGGAAGTAGGGACCAAATCATTATTGGCAAATTTACTTTATCTTCTCAGCAATCCTAGGAATTCAATTTTTTATGACCAGATCACAAGTAACCATGTAAATAGTTTTGCTTTCTTTTCATTGTAGTTGCTGTGTATAAAGAAATTTTGATTCCTTTATCCCAAACCACCACAAAGCCAGCACAAACAACATTTAAAGGAATTCCCATTGTAAGAAATATACACAACATACACGGTGAGGCAGCCTGGTAAAAAAACAGATAGTTAATAATGGTGATTTTCAAGGAAAATGATGGAATTGAGGATAACAATAAGAAGATGGTGATGAAAATTCTTTTCATCTAAGGATGGACAATGTAACAGAAACCACATCGGTTGCAAAAAGTCCATATATATCATTTGTTTGGCTCATATTAGATTTGTTTCTTCCTGTCATAGTGTCCATACTAATTATGGGCACATATTAGATACTTAATATGTTTGACAGATTATTCATTTCAATAATTTACAATGTCAATAAAGTGATTCTAAGATTCTTCTCTCTTCCCAACATGCACACACTACATGAAGTTGGGAAATTTTCACATCTATAAAATTATTTCATTATTTCTAACTCCCTTTACACTTGAGTCAATAATTAGGTCCTGTAAATGACAGCAACAGCATCAACAATACAAGTCCTACCCATTACTTTTCCCATTCTCAACACTTAGTACTGTTTTGTAGAATGCTACAGTAAATGTTATTTAATTAAACAGCATTACACTGTAACTTCTGATATAGGCCTTAACTTTGCCAAATATTTCACAAAGTTACCTAATGAAGTCATAGCACCTTTTACTGGATTACAGACAGGATTTGAGTTGTCATCATTTTATTCCATGAATTAGTTGAATTTTCAATTTGTATTTCATATAATGAAAATGAATTTGTGTAGAGAAAAAATTAGAAAGTAGACTCAGAAAATTACAATCAAACTGTTTGTTTATGTGCATTTGTATGTGTGTATTTGTAAGTTCACCCCTGAAAATACTTTTTAAAACTATAGAGCATGTTAATTTATACATGAGAGGTCTAATCTTTATATTAATTTCTGACATATTTATTCCAACACCCTTTAATCCCCAAAAGACTTTTATTAATTATGTTAATTATAGGTGAACACTCCCTCATTCATTTGAGAATATTTCATTTGGTCAATAGCCCCAATGAAGAGCCTAATATTTCTGAAAATCATTTTAATCTCTGCCCAACATTTAAGTAGAAGACATGTATTTGATCATTTTATCTATCTCTCAAAGTGATTTACATAGAGTTATTGTAGTAAAGAGGGCTTCAGAATATTTGAAATAACTTTTAAAAATTAAAAGAAAAAAGAAAAAACACAGATTAAAAAAAGGAGAAAATCATAACCACAATTAACATTTTTTGTGTCTATCATTCAAAAATTATTTGATAGAAAAACAAATATTTTAGAAACCAAAAATAACATTTGTTATTCTATTGTGTTTTATTCTATCTCTTAGCTACAATAAACCATGAATATTTACTGTTAGTGAATGTATTGCTATATTTTAACAGTGTTTACAGTGTTTTATTCCTAAGATAAATCATAAATATTCTATCAATCATATTTTATTGGATACTTTTAAAAAATCATATTTTAAAAGAAATGCTCTCATATATTCCCTTGTGCTTAAGTATTTCTTTAACTTTTTCTTTAAGATACAGACTTGCAAATGTGGGATGGTTGTAGTAGCCAAAAGACATGTGTACTTTTAAGGATGTTGAGAGAAATTGACAAAGTTTCTCATTTCCAGATTCTACCAGTACTTTCTCACCTGTGAGGTTAAGAAGGTTTCCAGCTGTCTGTACTTCTGACAACTCTAAAACTATTTCTTTCAAATATGGTAATATGAGTTTTATTTAGTTGAGCTTTATCCAAAATTAGCATAACAGAATATCCAAAGACACAGAATATAAAAAACTGTCAATGTAATTGGTTTATGAATATGTCATTTAAAAAATTGTGTTATTTAAAAATACAGTCACTGTCAATTTCAATTTCAATCACATGGTTGTAATGTTCCATTACAAATAGCAGAAAAATGTTAAGATTTCTATATTTTTTTCAAATGGGCACAAAAATATAATTCTCTCTATATATAGATATGTATATCCAAGGTCACAATATTTTGGTTATGTATACTGTCACTAAGAAGGAACAATTGCTTACTTGTTTGCAATATTTTTTTCCATAATGAATTTTTACCTTTTTAGGTTGAGACAAATGGAGATGATATGAGATCTGGTTTTGAAATCATATCTAGCTTTCTAAAATTTAATCTGCATTGTAAATAAGGAAACACCACCAAAATCTTAAGAAATTTATAAGACAGCCAATTTCATACCAGGCCCCTGGAGGTTGCCTCCCTAAAACCCATGCTCAGGATTACCCATGTGGGTCCACACCCTCCATGGTAACACATGCCCCACCCCCCAACCACAGTTAACTCTGACAAATGTAACCTTATTACCAAAGGAGATTCACGAGATTTCTTCTTTGAATGAATCACATGCCTTCATTTCTCTTGTGTAATTACCTAGAAGTGGAATGACTGTGTCATATGGGAGTTACATGTTTTACTTTTTTAAATTGATAATTTTTCAAGATGCACCATAACCCCATCAACAAATTTGGAATGGTCAAATTTTTAAAATTTTGGATACAGTATAGTGATATCTGATCATGGTAATAGATTGCATTTCCCTAAAGACAAATGACGTTGAACATATTTTCTTGTGCTTATTTCCCAATTATATGTTTTCTTTCTTTACAGAGGAAAACATATTGGTTAATTAATATTTATTTCAGAGGTCAATATTTACTTTGTATTGTTAATAACTCAAATTTTGTATGCATTATTTTGTTTATTTTAAGAATATGTGAAAACTAGTTGTTTTTTAGAATGGTCAAGGTCAGTGTAGAAAGTTTGAAAATCTTATTAGCAATGATGGAGACACACTCATAAAACCTTATTTACAACTCTATGCAAAGGAATGCATGAAAGCAGATACTGAAGTAGAACTACAGGGATATTTTGGGCTCCCACTTGGAAACTTAAGTGCTTATCCGTACACATACTTAAAGAATAGCTCTATAAACCCTGCTGCCCTATAAGACATTTTCTTTACAGGAATGACTTGCAGAGTTACCTATCAGAGCTCTAATATACATTTCTTCCTCTCAACAAAAGTACATATGAAATGGACATTAAAATTTACATTTCCATGTACTATGCCATTGTGATTGTATGTAAGGCATCTGGATATTCTCTAAAAGTATCTTCAAGATGCATTTCAAATACTTTGGGAAATGGGTGAAGTAACAAAATAATAGAAAATTAATAATAGATGCAAATATGCTCTTGAATTTGTTTATAGCAATAATTCAAAATGCTGGCTTCTTTTCAATGAGAATGACAAATAGCAGATTCCTTTAAATGTAAGATTAATATAAAAATATATTTAGAAACTGGAAAAATATTTCTTCCTTAGTGATGTACAGGGATGAGTATTGAGGGAAGCACTTCATAATAATTGAGTTTAGTAAATTTTTAGATAGTTTGTGTATTGCTCTATGGGCACCTCATGCATTTTTGTATTTAAAAAAAATTGTACAGATACTCCAAAGATGTGAGAAAGAAAAACGTATGATACAGCTCCCTAAATCAACAAAAAATTAGAAGCTAATATTTTGCATCTAATATCTTAAAGGCAATTGTTGAGTTTGCAGCAAAAAAAACTGGGCCCATAAATATGTATGGCTTGCTGCTAATTTCCTATACCTAATCCCCTTTGAATGAATGCACTTTGGTGGAAATGTTTCTTCCATAGTACAGAAGATACCATTTTTCTTGGGGCAATGAGCTGTGTAAAATGTCAGCTTCATACTGAACTTGGATGGATACCAGACCAAAGAAAGACAAGTCCAGCTTGTCCAGTGCTGAGCATTTATTTATGGGGGCTTACATCGGTGGTGGAGGATGAGATGGTTCCGAGCCTGGTCATGGCTTGATCTTTTTCCTTTGAGGTGAAGGAGAGAAGGCCCTTCCTAGGTTCAACATCTGCCCTCCCCACAAGACTAGAAGGATCTTTTATAATGCATGGCTACATGAAGCCAGTAAGTCAGATAGGGGGAGGGGGATGACTTCTAAAGAGTGCAGTGCATTGCTCAGGAACTAAAGGTACATAGCTTGAAGGTGATTCTAGTTCATGGGGTGGGGGGATGCATGTGACTTTTACAGGCAGATGATCACAAAACAACAGATATTCTCAGTAGGGCAGGAGTCATACATTTACAGTAATTACTTATGGCTTCATTGTTAAGGGGGTAATCAAGCTGTTCAAGGAAACAGATATCCTTACAGGTTGCTGATAGAACAGGTTAAGTATTCCCATGTGATTTCTACTGATCAGTCACAGGTTACAGAGGCTTGCTTTTTAACTGCTTAGGAGTGCTGCTGTAACTTGAGGAGGGGGAAAGAGTGGGAAGTGTTGTGGGGAGAAAATACAAAGTCATTTACACCACAGGTGATATAGAATATAAAAATCCAAAATACAGGAGTGATAAATTATGGAATTATTCAGATGCCAGGTATTCATTCTCCTCCATTGTTGGAAAGTCCAACCAGGACAAAGCAAGTAGAAGAAAGGGGGTTTAGGCACATCAAGGTGAGTTTGCAAAACCTTGAAAACATCAGGAATGTCAACTTGCTACTCTGAGGGAGACTGTGGTTCCTAAGAGACTCATAGATTTGGGTTGAGTGTCACATTTCTCTTTGGGTGTAAGTTATTAGGCAGATACAGGAGGATGGGTCAAGCAGTTCGCTGGAGAACTGAATTCATTGGTCCCTTAGTGTGAAAAGCACTGCTTTCAGTACTTCTTGTGCATTAAACTCTGTGTTCCATACCACCTCTATGAGGCAAGGGGTAGCATTAATGTTATGATACATGGGAGAATAACTGGAGAACTCATGCAGGGGTTAGTGAACTAAGAGATGATGGGAGACAGAAGGAGAAGTGGATGGGGATCTGAACCTGGGGACAATGACAGGGATCACAAGTATAGTCCTGTGTGTCATCGTAATTTCCAAAATGCAAATGGATCCCTCTGTCCCCCTTTTAGCAAGTCAGGATCAGAATGACACAGCCAACTCAAAGGAGACAAAAAGAGTGAATCAGAATATGGAGATGAAATTATCAAGCAGAACTCAATGTGAAGAAATCCATTGATCCTGTTAACATAAATATTTCCTTTAAAAAGTTCCAAGAGGAAAATGGGGTATTTTAAGTTTTATGAAGAAAATCAAGCAAATGAAAAAGTAATCAATGGAAGCAGGTATCTTTACAGTGAGAAAATGCAGTTTGAAAGTGAGATTCAAAGTTTCAGGTGAAAATCTGAATACTGCCTGAATAACATCAAGAATATGAAATGTTACTTCACCAAAAAAGCAATGGAGGGCAACTAACTCTTAGAAATAAAGGAGACAACCCCCAAAATATATGAATATGAGCTTTATACATCAAAAGCATGACTCCTAAAGTAAGAAAGCCAAAGAGCTGGAGAAATAAATTGGAAAGCACCATTTCTGATAATGGTGGTTTAGCTCCTATGACGAAAAAGTTCAAGAAAGTTGGTTGGTAGTTGTGTTGACTGAGGGAAAGCACAAAGATCTAAGAAAAGAAAATAGTCCCAACAGGCAAAAAGTGGCAGAATTAGAATTGAAAGCCAGCATTTTCCAAGTGGCTCCTTTGCGCTTACTACCACATCCAGCCCAGAGCAACAGCCCATGAAGGCCAGGACAACCTCCTCCCTGGGGAGCAGGAGGGTTCTGTTCTGAGGACTTAAGGACACAGGGTGAAGTGCAGATTTGATTCAGGTGTGCAGCTGCCAAACCCGGAGGAGGACATCTGATGAGTTTTTCTCTCAAAATAATCCTGACTCTTTTTTTTTTTTTTTGGTTTTACTTAT
>JAQZBX010088698.1:0-12717 GCA_029593785.1 Cabassous unicinctus
GTAAAATAAGGAGGGGAAAAAAAGGAAACTTTTAAAAAAAAGGAGAGATCCAAGAAAAGCTAATACAAAAAAGAATGTCTATATGTTCCTTGTCATAAAGTATCAGCTGGATGTCGGATAACCCAGTGGATCACTTCTCTAAGAAGAGCCAAGGACCTCATATATGCAAGGTGGGAATTCCTCCACTGAGCTAAACTGTCCTCTTAGGTTAGTTAGCCTTTCAGAAAGCTATCCACTTCCTTTTCCACTGGCAGCTTAGATTCTTAGCAGTTTGCCAGAGTCCTGTTGATTAGGTGCCTGTCTCTCCCCACCCCCTCTCTAATCTAATTCTTCTCTTTACCCAGGTGGCTGGGTGTGACAGCCTGTCTAGGGAGATCCACCCTCCCCTCTCCTCATCAGGCCTGGGTCCCTTCCAAGATTCAAAGGGGGCTCAGCTGGCCAATCTCACTGCAAAGAAACCACTCCCCACTTTTCCAGAACCCTCTTTCTCCCACAGAATGCCCCCTCACACTCCATTCAGAGCAGCAAGTCAGGGTCTTCACCTAGGCTATTTGTCCTGAGGGCGAGGGTATATTTGCTGCTTCCAGCCACAGGGATGAGCAACTCATGGTTTTCTTTTGGCTTCTTCATCTTTCCTGTACCCTTCTAGATTACTCAGAGCACCTTCCCATTCTATTTCAAAGCAGCTCCTTCAGATAGGTCTCTGCCTGTCTCTCCCCTCCTCTGTTGTGAGAAGTTCAGACTCTGCCTAACCACCTCAGCACCTTTTTCCCAAATCTCCCACTTTATATCTTCTTTGAACAAATGTCATTCAAGTTTTTGGCCCATTTGTCATTTTTTCTGTTGTTTATGTAGGATTTATGTTTTCTGTATATTAAACCCTTATCATACATGTGGCTTCCAAATATTTTCTTCCATCCTGTAGGCCGCCTTTTTACTTTCATGGTAAAGTCCTTTGATGCAAAAAAAAGTTTTTCATATGGTTGAGTCCTATTTTTTTGAATATTTTTTTTATTTTTAAAGAGTGTTAGATTACATAAATATTACATTGAAAATATAGGGGATTCTCATATACCCCACCCCATCCCCCTCCTACACTTTCTTCCATTAACAACATCTTTCATTATTGAGGTACATTTCTTACAATTGATGAGCACATATTGAAGCATTGCTACTAACCATGGTCTATAGTTTACATTATGTTTTACACCTTGCACCACACAATTTTATAGGTTTTGACAAAATGTATAATGGCTGGGATCCATCATTGTAATATCATTCAGAATGATTGCAATGTCTCAGAAATGCTCCATATTACACCTATTGTTCCCTCTCCCTCCCCTCAGAATCTCTGGTGATCCCTGTCTTTATATCAATATTACAAGTTCTTCCATTACTAGAATAATAATAAGTCTACTTTAGTCCATAGTTGCATTCCCCTTATGTTTGTTCATTCCTGTATCTTGAGAATTTTGAGATGTTTATACCCACTCTGCTTCTGATTTAGAGGGACCTTAGATTCCATGGGGCAGATAGACGGAGCTGTCTTGCTTGCAATTGAAGATAATCTTTGCTTCTTGGGTTGGGTGTTGCCCATTATCATTTGTTTGTTAATTGTCTTGGGTGAGTCTCATGAACTGGAGAGTAGGTGTTGAATGCAACTCTACTGAGATTCAGGGCTCACCTGGCATGTGAACAGCCAGAAGATTTAAGTCTTGGGGACACGTATTTAATGAGTATAGTCCTAAATATACATTCAAATAAATGGGATAGAAGAGCCATGTGTAAGAAAATTATAAATGAGTAACTCTAATACATTGGGGGAGATGGGTTATATAGTCCAAGGTAAGGCCCACTGATGGGGTGCCAATTTACTGGGGTTGTCTGCCCTGTCTAAATATCTCTAGGGCTACCAGGAGCACCCTTTCTTGTAGCACTTTTTATTGTGGCAGACAGTGAGATCCTTCTGAGATGTGTGTAACTTCTGGAATGAAGTCCCGACTCAACTTTGAAATCTCTTAGCCATAAAAACTCATTTGCATTTAATATTTCCCCCTTTTGGTCTAGGTCTTTCTCCAAATGCATCGTTAGTTGGTGCTTGATGTTAATCCCTGGGTGCCTGGGAGACTTCATCCCTAGGAGTCATGTCCCATTCAGGGTGAAGGCAGTGAATTTATATGCTGAGTTTAACTTAGAAAGAGAACACATTTGAGCAACAAGAAGGCCCTCAGGAGGTAACTCTTAGTCAATATATATTACCAGGCCAGGTTTTGATTTCACAAGAAGAAGGTTCATAAGTACAAGCATCAATATCCTGGAGCATTGATCCACCCTCCTTTGCTAGGCTTTATCCATGTACTCAGAAATTCATAACACTCTATGAGAGAACATAGTAGGACTAGGCAGGATGGGAATTCAATATTCCTTCAGTGATTCTGTGGATCTCTAACCACTGAGACAACACTTCATGACCACAGGAACACATTCATACTCCACAGAGGTGTGCCCCAGGTACACCTCACACACACATCCTTACCACAGCTGCAACCCCTCTGCAACCCACCCCCCCCAAAAAAAAACAAAGCCAACAAAAAATAATAATAATAAAATAAAATAAGTAAACAACAACAAAAAATTAAAAATAATTTTTTTTTGCATTGTGCCTTTCATCATTGAGGTCCTATTTATTTATTTTTTCCGTTGTTGCTCATCTTTTGTGGTGTGAAGTCTAACACAAGGAACTAAAGATACTTTTCTATGTTTTCTTCTATGACTTTTATAGTACTGCTTCTCAAATTTAGATCCTTGATCCATTTTGAGTTGATTTTTGTATATGGTGAGGTAGGGGTCAATCTTCATTCTTTTGCAGATGGACATCCAGTTTTCTTAACACCATTTGTATATGAGACTATTCTTTCCCATTGAGTTGACTTGCAAACTTTATCAAAATTTAGTTAGATGTGAGGATTTATTTCTGATCTCTAAATTCAATTTCATTGGTCTATATGTCTGTCCTTATGCTAGTACCATGCTGTTTTGATTACTGTAGCTTTGCAATACATTTTAAAATTGGGAAGTGTGAGCCTCCAACTTCATTCTTCTTTTTCAAGATGGCTTTGGCTATTTAGTGTCCCTTACCCTTACATGTAAATTTAATGATTGGCTTTCCTACTTCTGCAAAGAAAATTTTTGAGATTTTGATTGGGATTGCATTGAATCTGTAAATCACTTTGGGTCAAATTGATAGCTTAACAATATTTATTCTTCTAATCCATGAACATGGAATGTCCTTCCACTTATTTAGATCTTTTTTTAATTTCTTTTAGCAATGTTTCCTAATTTTCAAAGTACAACTCCTTTATATCCTTGGCTAGATTTTTTCTTAAATATTTGATTGTCTTAGTTTCTAATGCAAGCGGAAATTTTTTCTGACTTCCTCTTCAGATTATTCATTACTAGTGTATAGAAATATTACTGATTTTTGCAGGTTGATCTTGTATGCTGTTTCTTTGCTGAATTTGTTTATTAGCTCTAGCAGGTTTGTTGTAGTTTTGTTTTTTGTTTTTTTTTTCCTGTATATAGTGTGGCAGTTTGATATTTATGAATCCCCCAAAAAGAGAAAATTTGTGTTTGCAAACTGGTCTGTTCCTCTGGGTGTGATACCCTTTGATTGCATTAAATTCAAAAGTTTTAAGTTTTCTTGATAAAAGATTATGGCTTTGATTCAACCACACCAGTAGGGCATGTGTCAGGTTAAGTCCCCGCCCTCTTGGTGCACTGATATGAATGGACACTCACTCAAGAAGACACACAGAAGAAGATACATGGAAGAAGAGAGAACTTGGTCATTTTGTTCCTACCATGTGACAGAAAGGAGAAGGCTCAAACAGCTAAAGCCCCAGGAAGAAAAATGAGACACTCACCTGATAGTTTGCACCTGAAGAGAAAAGAGCTGCTGAGCAGCTGATAAGGCCTGGAAAGAAATGAGTGCTATGCCAGACAGATATAGGAAACCCTGAGAGATGAGCCTTATGCAAGCCTGCGGCTAAGATCAGAAGAAGCTGGGCCCACAGAGCATTAAGAGGAAGAAGGAAGGAGATACCAGGCAAAGATCACCTGCCATCTTGCTTTAACATGTGGCAACAGACTTTGGTGAGAAAGCAGCCTTGAGTTGGACTCTTTAGAGCCTTGTAACTGTAAGATTTTACCCAAAATAAATACCCTTTATAAAAGCCAACAGATATCTGGCACTTTGCATCAGCACCCCTTTGAATGACTTTTACAGAATTTGGTACCAGTACTGGGGTGGTGCTTTTGCAATTACAAAAAATGCTGAAATGGTTTTATAAATGGATAAGGGATTTTTTTGTGTGGAGCAATTGTGAGATGCTTGATAGAAAAAGCCTAGATTGCTTTGAAGAGACTGATGGTAGGAATATGGAGACTAAAGTTATTTCTGATAAGGCCTTAGAAGGAAATGATGAAACTATTACTGGAAACTGGAGGAAGGCAATCCATGTTTTAAAGTTGCAGAGAACTTAGCAAGATTGACTCCTGATATTATAGGAAGGCATAATTTGAAAGTTATGAGCTTGGACATTTAGCAAGGAGATTTCCAAAATAAATGTGGAAAATACAGCCTGGCTTCTCCTTACAGCTTATAGCAAATGTTAGAGGAAAGAGATAAGGTGATAACTGAATTGTTGGGCACACACACACAAAAAAAAAACTGATTCCAGAAATTCCACACCTCTGGAAATTAAGCCCCCAGATGATAGCGCCCCATTTGAGGAATTAACTAAACTTGGAACTTGTAAATCAGAATTGAAAATACAGTTATCCAGGAAAGACTTTTGGAAAGCCTTATTGTCTGATGGCTTAGACCCCTGCTTCCTACATGCTAAACCAGCAAGCTTTTTGTGAGAGCTGTATGAACAAAACCACTGTCAGCCTGGCCTAAAATATACAGAGATGGCAGATACGGAAAGCAGCTTTAAGAGGAAATCCATGGAAGCTGAAGTCTGGAATTAAGACATCTCCTTGGGTTGAGAGAGGAATCTCACCCATGTGTACAAAGAGAGTGAGTTTGCCCTGGCATTTGAAGAGGGTGGAGGTTCCAGTCCACTGTTCAGGGAAAGTTTTGCCCTCCCAGGCTACAGAGAGGATGAAGCATATTCCCCAAGGGTTGGGAAGAGTGAGGTCACCACCCCAGTGCTCTGAGAGGAGTGGGCCTGTTCCCCATAAATTAAAAAAGGCCAGTTCACCATCTCAATGTTCTGAGGAGATTGGACCTGTATGCCAGAGATTAGGGAGAATGTTGCTGCCACCTCATTGTACTAAGGGGGTTGGGACACTACCCCAGAGACTGGGTAAAGTGTGACCATCACCCCAACATTCTTGGAGGTCTGGAGTTCAGTCACCACCCAGAAACTTGATGAGGGTGGAATCAAGAAAATGGCCATTGGGCAAGCCTGTGGAAAGGGTGGGTCCCTATGAGGCTCCAAGGAGAAGAAATCATCATCTTAAGAATGACTCTTAGACTTTGAAATCTAATGGAGAATGCACTGCAGGTTTTCAGAACTGTTAGGGACCTGTGACTTATATTTCCTGACCAAATTCTCCTTATGGTAATGCAAATGTAGATAAATTGTTTTGTAAATTTCATGGGTCTACAGTCAGAGGGGACTTTGCCCCAAGACAAACTGTATTTATATAAAGTGATTGTGATGTGGTTTTGTACTTAGCATTGCTACTGAAATAAGGTTTTTGGAATGTTATAATGTCTTTTTTGGGATTCAGAGGGTCGAATGTAGTAGTTTGATTTTATTTATGAATCCCCAAAAAAGAGAAAAAATTATGTTTGTAAACTAGTCTATTCCTCTGGGTGTGATACCCTTTGATTAAATTCAAACATTTTAAGTTTACTTAATAAAAGATTAAGGGTTTGATTTGACCACATCAGTAGAGCATGACTCAGGGTTGAGTCCTGCCCCCTTGGTGAGCTGATATAAATGGACACTCACTCAAGAAGACACACAGAAGAAAGTACATGGAAGAAGAAAGAACTTGGTCATTTTGGTCCTGCCATGTGACAGAAAGGAGAAAGCTCAAACAGCTAAAGCCCCAGGAAGAGAAATGAGCCATTCACTTGATAGTTTGCTGCTGAAGAGAACAGAGCATCAGAGCAGCTGATAAGGCCTGGAAAGAAATGAGCACTATGCCAGACAGATATAGGAAACCCTGAGAGATGAGCTTTATGCCAGCCTACAGCTAAGATCAGAACAAGCTGGGCCCACAGAGCCTTATGAGGAAGAAAGAAGGAAATACCAGGCAGAGATCACCTGTCCATCTTGCTTCAATATGTGGCAACATACTTTGGTGAGAAAGCAACCTTGAGTTGGTCTCTTCAGGGCCTTGTGATGGTAATATTTTACCCCAAATAAATATCCTTTATAAAAGCCAACAGATTTCTGGCACTTTGCATCAGCACCCCCTTGGCTGACTAATACATATAGTATCATGTCATACGCAAATAGCAAAAGTTTTACTTCTTTCTTTCCAATTTGGAGGCCTTTTATTTTATTTTCTTGCCTAATTGCTCTGGCTAGAACTTCCAGTATGAAGTTGAAAAACTATGGTGACAATGGGCATCTTTGTCTCATACCTAACTTTAGAGAGAAAGTTTTTTGTCTTTCAACATTAAGTATGATGATAGCTGTGGGTGTTCATATATACCTTTTATCATGTTGAAGAAGTTCCTTACATTCATAATTTCTAAGTGCTTTTATCACAAAGCAGTGCTGAATTTTGTCAAATGCCTTTTCTGCACAATTGAGATGGTCATGTAGTTTTTTTCCCTTCATTCTGTTAATGTGGTTTATTACATTTACTGCTTTTCTTATATTGAATGATCCATGCACACCTGAGATAAAGCCCACTTGATTATGGTGTATAATTCTTTTAATATGTTCTTGGGTTCAGTTGGCTAGTACTTTGTTGAGAAGTTTTGTGACTCTTCATGAGGGATATTAGTCTATAATTTTTTTTTCTTGGTTATTTTTATCTGTCTTTGTTATAAGGGTGATTTAGGCCTTATAGAATGAGTTAAGGAATGTTCCCTCCTCTTCAATTTTTTGGAAGGGTTTGAGCAAGATTGACATTAACTGTTCTTAGAATGTTTGGTAAAATTCATCTGTGAATCCATCTGATTCTGGACCTTTCTTTGTGTGGAGATTTTTGATTATGGATTCAATCTCTTTACTTACTCTTGGTATGTTGAGATCTATTTCTTATTGAGTCAGTTTAGGTAGTTTGTGTGTTTCTAGGGATTTTTCCATTTCATATAAGTTATTTATTTTGGCATGCAATTGTTCATAGTATCCTTTTATATTCCCTTTTATTTCTATGGGGTTGATTGTATGGCCCTGCCTTTCATATCTGATTTAGTTATTTGTATCTTCCCTCTTTTTTTCTTTGTCAGTCCAGCTAATGGTTTGTCAATTTTATCAATCATTTCAAAGAATTAAATTTTGGGTTTGTTGATTCTTTCTATTGTTTTTTCCTTTTAACTGTTTCATTTATCTCTTCTCTAATATTTGTTATTTCCTTCCTTCTGCTTGCTTTGGTTTAGTTTCTCTTCTTTTTCTGGATCTTCCTATTGTGAGGTTAGGTCTCTGATTTGAGATCTTCTTTCTTCTTTCCCTCTGTGCCCCCTGAGATGGCTCCCTCATCTGTTTGCTCATTGTTTTTGCTCAGTATCTGCTCATTATCTGCTTATTGTTTGTTTGTCTTCTTTAGGAGGTACCAGGAACCGAACCTGGGACCTCCCATGTGGAAGCCAGGTGCTCAACTGCTTGAGCTACTTCTGCTCCCTCTTCTTTTTTATTGTAAATATTTAGAGCTGTAAATTTCCCTATCAGCACTATTTTTACTGAATCTCATAAGTTTTTGTATGCTGTGTTTTCCTTTTTCATTCACCTCAAGATATTTCCTAATTTCCCTTGTGATTTTTTCTTTGACCCATTGATTGCTTAAGAGCAAGCTATATCATTTCTACATATTTGTGAATTTTCCATCTTTCCATCTTTTATTGATTCCTAGCTTCATTTCATCGTGGTCAAAAAAGATACATTTTATGATTTCAATATTTTTTAATTGATTGAGTCTTTTTTGTGAACTACCCTGATGTCTGTCTCAGAGAATGATTTATGTGTGCTAGAGAAGAATGTGTATTCTGTTGCCAGGTAAGTATTCTATATATGTGTGTTATCCAGTTGGTGTATAGTATCATTCAAGGCTTCTATTTCCTTATTGATATTCTCTCTATATGTACTATCGATTATTGAAACTAATGTATTAAGTCTTCTACTATTAATATACAGCTATCTGTTTCTCCCTTCAAATCTGTCAATTTTTGCTTTTTAAATTTCAGGGTTCTGCTATTAGGTTCATATATACTGATAATTGTTATGTCTTCTTGAATAGACCCCTTAAGTGTATATCATGACCGTTATTGTCCCTCATAAGAGATTTTGACTTAAAGTCTATTTTCTCTGATATTAGTATAGCTACCCCAGCTCTCCTTTGGTTTCTATTTGCATGGTACATTCTCCCCCCATTCTTTCATTTTCAACCTACTTATCTCTTTGAATTCAACCTACTTGTGTCTATATGCTCTAATGAACAACATATAACTGGGTTATGCTTTTTTACCCTTCTGCCAATCCCTGTCTTTGACTCGACAGTTTAATCTATTTACATTTAAAGTAATTACTGATAATGTAGGACTTTCTTCCCCCGTTTTGCCATTTATTCTCTGTAAGACATACCTTTTTTGTACTCAGTTATTCTGTTAATGCCTACATTCGTAATTATTTTATATTTTGTTGTGTGCTATTTTTAGTCTTTTCTCATTTTTTCTGTATATATTTTTCATATATTTTTTAATGGTTGAAATGGGGCTTGAATTTAACATCCTAAATGTATAACAATCACATATAATTTGATACCAACTTAATTTTAAGAGCACACAAATATATTTTTTCATATACCTCTCTGATCCCCCACCTTTATGTTGCATTTGTTATAAATTGTACCTTTATTCATTATCCAAAACCATAGATTTATCAATACCTTTCATGTTTTTGCATTTTAGATCCTATAAAGTAAAAGATGGACTTAGCAAGAAATATAATATAATAGAACTGGCATTCTATTATATAACTGGCATTCTATTATATTACTGGCATTACACATATGGGCCATTATAAATGCCAGTTCTACTACATTATATTTAATATTATATAATAATATAATAATATTATAATAATTTAATAATAATATTATATTGCATTCCTTTACACTGCTTCAATTCAATGTCTTGTGTTTTTTCCCTTCAGTATGAAGACTCCCTTTAGCCTTGCTTATAGGTTAAGTCTAGCGGTGACAGACTCTCTCAGCTTTTGTTTATCTGGGAATGCCTTAATCTCTCCCTTAGTTTTTAAAGAAAGTCTTGATGGATATAAAATTCTTGGTTAGCAATTGTTTTCTTTTAGCACTTCAAATATTCTGTCCCATTGCCTTCTTGCCTCCATGTTTTCTGACTAGAAATCTGCACTTGATCTTTTTGGGGTTTCCTTGTACATAACTTATTGCTTACATATAACTTACAGCTTTAAGAATTCTCTTCTTTTCTTTGATATTTGACAGTTTGATTACTGTGTGGCTGGGAACAACAGATTCCTTTTCCTCTCTTGAACTTATTATTATTATAATAATTTTTTTTTTCATTCTTGGGGCTATACTCTTTTTCCTCCTTTCTAACTTCACATTTTGTTCCTTCTCACTCTACTTGATTGGTTTCTTCCCTTTTTGAACAACTCATATATGTTTGAATTCCAAAGGGGTCAATCATGGTCTCCTTCCCCTCAGAGTTTACATTTTCTTGCTCTGGGAAATTTGATGTTTAGTAGTTATTTTGATTGCAACCTATCCAATATCTAAAAACCAACATAGTTTTCATTCCACTTGAGTGTGTGCGTCAGAGACTAAAAGTTTCCACAACATACATCCTTTCTCCCTTTGTTCTTGAGTAACATAATCCAGAACAATGTGACAAGCTAGGAAAGAAAGAACTTTATCTTGTGACCTTATTTGACTCCAGGTATAGCCATATAACTGTAAATGCAGTGAGAGAAATGCAAATATTGTTGTTTGGATCTTCTCAGAAGGCTGTTAAAAAAAAGTAACTGACTTTATTGAGAGTTACCCTTTTTGTCTTTACCCTCTCTCCCAATCTGGATGCCTGAAAACAGGATGTGTCTGGAGCACTATCATGTACATTGGAGTATGAAGAGTATTTAAGGATAAAAATTATGGGCTTAAATGGTGGGAGGAGAAAAATAAACAATGTCTTTGTCTTTGATCAAATAAAGAAGACACCATCCCACCTGTGATAATTAAGTTCATGTGACACTTTGGCCAAGTTATGCTGTACAGTGTTTGGTCAAGCAAGTACTGGCTTGATTGTTACTGTGTGGATATTTTGTGGACTTAAATCGTAAGTAAGCTGATTGCATCTAAAGCTGATTACATCCACAATCAACTGAGGAGATTGTCTTCAACAATGAGAGATGTCTCATCCAATCAGATGAAGGTATTAAAAGGAAAAGAGATGATTTCAGCACTCAGAAAGATTTCCATTTCTACTTCAGCCAGCCAGTTTCTCCTAAGAATTCATCAAAAACCTTCACTGGAGTTACCAGCTTACAGGCTTTCCTATGGAATTTGGACTTACCCATCTCCACAGTTACATGAGACAATTGTTATAAAAATCTCATAATATTTACAGATATCACCTGTTGGTTGTTTCCCTAGAGAACCCTGACTAATACACAATTCTAGACTCACTGTCTTGGCCTTCCTCAACTAGATTAATGAATTAATTTTTAAGCTGTTTAAATCACTATTTTGGTGGGTTTTCTGTTTTATGTGACTGAACATAATATTATGTGATTTATTCTCTGCCCCAAACCTCTTGTTTCTTCCTAAGCACTCTCCCCTTGGCAAATAACAGCACCATCCACAAAATTGCCCCAGCAGATATTTAGCCACCTTTTTTGAGTTTTCTCTCCCTAACTCATCACATCTAATCCATTAGTAAGTCCTGTTTGTTCAAGCTTTACATTAAATTTTTATCTGTTCATTTTTCTCCATACCTACTTTTTAACAAATCAATTTTATTGATACATATTAATAAAGCATAAATTCATCCAAAGTATACAATCAATGGTATTTGGTATAATCACATATTTGTACATTCATCATTTCAAGAGCATTTTCATTATTCCAATAATAATAATAAACAAACAAAAAACTCATCACGACTCAATCTCTCTATGCTTTCTCTGCTGTCTATTCTGTTTCTTTCTAGTTTGTTTGTATTTATATTTTGTAAAAAGTCTTATATATGTAATATCACCCATATTCATATTTTATATGAGGTTTCACTAACTTATACAGTCCCTTGTTACATTTTTTAGCTTTCCTTCTAGTAATATACATGACCTTAGGCTTACCCTTTTAATCACTGTCATACCCATATAATAGCTCAGCTAGTTAAAAACATTATGATATGCTTTCACCGTTTCTATTCATTTCCAAAAATTTCCAAACGAAATTTTTACCAATTCTACACAGCTTAATCCTTAGCTTTCCATTCTCTACCTTTCTTCTCTTTTCTGGTGGCCTATATTCTAATTATTAACTCCATGAGTTTACACAATATATTTATTTCATTATAGTGCAATCATATAGTATTTGTCCTTTTATGTCTGGCTTGTTTCACTCAACATAATGTCCACCAACTTATCCATGTTTTCACAAGCTTCATGACTTAGTTGTTCTTACCACTTCATAATATTCCATTGTGTGTATACACCACAATTTGTTCATCCATTCATCAGTTGGTGGACAACTGGGCTGTTTTCAAATTTGGCAATCGTGACTAATGCTACTATGTGCATCAGTGTGCAGATGTCTGTTCGTGTCACTGCTCTCAATTCTTCTGGGTGTTTTTGTGTCACATGGCAAGTCTCAACTCCTTAGGAACTGCATAACAGTCCTTCACAGTGGCTGTACCATTCTACATTCCCACCAACAGTGAATAAGCATTCCTATCTCTCCACATCCTCTCCAAAACTTTGGTAACTCATGTTTGTTGTTTTAAGTTTTCATCTCTCTGTCCCTCACCGCCCTGGGAGTTGTTGTAGCCTTTTCCTGGTCTTCTGACCTGCAAAGCAGTTCCCTTGGACAGCTTTTGGCCCTTTCACCATTGTTTCTGTGAGAAAGTTGAGCCCTGCCTGCCTACTCCAACACTATCTTCCCAGAGCTCCCTAATTATAATCTCTCCATACCTACATTTTCACTTGTCTCAAAGCTTGTCTGGGATTCTTCAAGAGCTTGATACTAGTCTCTCTGTTTTTCCATTTAGGCCCCTAAATTTTTTCTTCTCAGAACTACCAGTGGTTTTTAAAAAATATATAATTCAGATCATATCATTCATCTGTTTAAACCACACTCTCAAATAGCTTTGAATTGCAGTTAGATTTCAATTCAGTTGTTTACCACAGCCTAGAAGATCCACCATGAGCTGATCTCCAACACGAGGTGATCTGTTTCCTTCTTTGATCTCATCACCAAATATTCTTTGCAACATTT
>JAQZBX010088699.1:0-12719 GCA_029593785.1 Cabassous unicinctus
ATCTGTCTCCCAAGTCCAGAACAGCCTCGGAAATGCCCAGCAGCAGAGTATCTGTGATTCCCGGGGTGGCAGGAACCAGAGAAGTAGCTCTGAATGTCCCCCAAGACCTAAAAAGCCTTGGGAGCTTTGATTCAGAGAGCAGCCAAAGGTTGCCTGAGATTTATCTCAGGAGCTTCTGTTTGGGTAACAGTGCAGTCAGTCTCAGACCCTGGAATGTAGGGGTGCCGAAAACCAGAGCAGTAAACTGAACGGCCCCCATTCCTTGGTCCCATCCATTCATAGGACAGCCAAATGTCCTCTGAGATCTATGTCAGGTGCTTCAATTTGGGTAACTGCCCCAATGTCTCCCACCAATCTGTCTTGGGTGCTTTGGTCTGAACTTTGGGGTTTCAGGCATCCCCCAAGACGTAAGTTGGCCATGGGAATGCCCGTCAGCAAGGCTCTGGATTAAATTCTCAGGACGCTGAGACCAGAGCATCAGCTCCAAATTATTTGGAGTGGTAAATGTTTTAGTTAGTCTTGGACTCTGGAGCGCCAGGTTAGTGGACTAAAAATCACTTCCTCATTCTTCCTAGAATAATGGGCATGGTCCCCACAGATCAGAGATCAGGAAATTCTGCCCACTGCTGGTCTACATGGTCACAGTAGAATAGAGCAGCCTCTATTCTAGATCGTATGCAAAGGGACATTGAACATGTTAAAAGTCCTGGTAAACTTCATTTTCTAAGTAGTTAATGAATGTGCTTAACCCAGGTATCCCTCTCAGCCCTTGTTCCAGAACCTGTCCCACTCACACCCTGGGGAGGACTGGCAAACCCACATGCCATCCTGCCAGGGCTGAGCATTTCCCACCAGAAGGGAAAGAGCAAACGAGGTGGCTGAGACCCACTTCAGCTTAGCCCCTTTGATATGGTCCATGGGCAACCTTTCCTCACCCAGGACCTGGAAGCCAGGCTCTGATCAAAACTTGGCAAAAAAACAAGCCTCACTCTAGCCAAAATGGAAGGAACTTTACTCTGTAGTTCTGATCACTCCCACAGCTTTTAAAGTTAAAGGAATTTCCATCTTGGTGCACTTATCTCGAATGAAACCAGGTGCCCAAGGAAGTGCCAGCTCACCAGAAGCATCTGATGGAATGCATGAGTGCCAGTCATTGGACGGCCTGAAATACCTCTTCAAGAGACAAAGCTAAGCGGTGTCTGTGTCAAATACAGCTGTTCCCTCTAATTCTAGCCCAGAGGCCTATTGCTAGGGGGAGGGCAAACCAGACACCCCTTTGAAAACCTTGTCTGTTTTCAGCTCCTGTAGCTTAACTAAAAAAGGCAATGCCTCTTCTCTCTAAAGGTAACTGACAGCATAAAATAACTGGAAGAAGTATATTGTTTCCCATCAACTTTGGGAAAATGCAGCCTTTGCAGGCACCTGGCCTTCTCTACTTTTGTGGTCCAGTATCCTCTTAGTGGGACCACATATTCTCAAAATTCTAATCAAGTTTATTTGTTCCAGAATCAACATCTTGTTAGCCAAATGGGGACTTCATCCGGCTTTGCCCAGGATGCCAGATCCACCTTCCTCCAACTGAGATAGAACAGCCAGAGGGTCTTACACCTTGTCAGGCAGGGCCTACTGCCCCTAACCAGCAGGAAGTAATTACAGAAGAATGACCATCTCCCTTCAGCACCCCGATAAGAATAAAGGTGTAAACTATCTGAGGGAGGAATGAAGCAGGCTAGATAGGAAATCAATATGGATCTGGAACCTGGCAAGAAGGCCACGTGGACATCGATACCCCCAAGATGGCTGCTGGAAGACTCTTGTGAATGAGATTTTCTCCGGAAGCCAGGAGAAGCCCCGGATATTCTCCAGGGACATTATCATTGGGCCCTTCTGGGATACTGATGGGTGGGGTAAGCAATCAAAATATCAAAAAGCTGGGACTCCTCCCGTGTCATTAGCAAAGGGGCAGAATAATTAATGGTTTGAAAAGCAAGCACAAAGGCCAAATCTCTCTCTGGCCTTCTGTGTCTTGTTCTCTCCATGTCCCCCCACATGGGTCAACACACAAGCAAAACCTGGGCATTTATAATCTATAATGGGAAATTGTAGTTTGTAAATGAGCCCTCTCTATCACTCTTCAGCCCCTTCCTCTCTACCTGGAACCTATGATCTGTTATTTTTCCCATTTCTCTTCCCTCCCTACCTTAATAAATTACTGGCCTCATCAATGTGACGTGCTCTTGAAATTCATTTCTGCAGCATAGTCAAGGACCTAGACAAAATCCGGTAACAACAGGAATTTTCTAGCTAATGGTTTTGCAGCTAGAAGAAGTCTAGAAGTCCAAAATCAAGGTCTCAGCACGGCTTGCTTTCTTCTGGAGTCTGCAGCGTTCGGGTGCTGGCTTGCTGTCATCCTTGGGGTTCCTCGGCTTGCATCTCTGCCTCCCGTCCCATGGTGATGTCTCGCTCTCTCCTTGTGTCTGCCGTTCTGTTTCTGCCGACTTCCAGCTTCTCCCTGTGTCCTCCTCTGACCTGCCTTCCAGTTTCTTCTCTTTATAAGGCCTCCAGTAATATGGGTTAAGACCCACCGTCATGCAAGTGGGCCACAACTGTAACTAAAAATAACATCTCCAAGAGGTCCTGTTTCCAATGAGTTCACCAGCCCCCCCACCCCCAGGAATGCCGATTAAGATTAAGAGCATGTCTAAATTGGAATCCATAATTCAATCTACCACAGGGAGGCCCAGAGTGAAAGAAATGCGAGCAGAACAGGTCAGACAGGCTGACTGAACTCTCAAGGTGGAGCTGGGAGCTCTCCCACACCAAGTTGAGGGTTCATAGAAATTCTGACTTTCCCTTCAAATTCAAGGGAGATACAATCGAAGCTATCACATTATAGTATATAAACTTTGAACACTGGCTAAAAAAAGGTATAAGGAATGTATTATCATACTATTGACTATTTCCACAACAACGTGAAATTGGTTAGCTGCTTTGCCTTTATCAACTCCAAGTGGAAGTTGAAGGCAAACCGGCCAGCTGTACATTAAAACATGGTGAAGTCCAAGGTGATGAGTAGAATTTCCCAGGACAGTGTTCCACTTGAGTCTGACATGGAAGTAAAATTGAAACACCGCCCTGAGGCAGTTTTGAAATACTTGCTTGAGTTCAGGTAATTGGAGTCCTCTTCCCCCCTTCTCTTGAAGTATTTAAAACAAACTGCCTAATTATAAAATCTTTCCTATGACGGGCTTTACATAGAGTGTGGTCAGTGTTCTGGGAAAATGAGATCGAGTTCAAGAATTTTGAAATCCAAACTTCAAACTTGCTGGTTTCCACTTTTTTTTTCTTTTCAGATTTTCTTTCAAATGTTTTCTTGAACATTGACTCAGCATTCTCAGGAAATCAAAATATAATAATCAGGGTAAGAGGTACATTATGTAAAGCGCACCCATCTGGAACTCATTTAATTCTAAAAGAGCATACCTTCAACAATAAACCAAGCAGAAAGCACCTCATTATATTTAAATAAAGTTTTGGACAATCTTGTGCTTGAATTATCATTCTTCGTTATTTGGGTATTGCTTTTCTCTTCTCTGAAATATTTAAAAATTCCTCCTGATAACCAGGTCTGTTTCTTTGAAATTCAACAAGATTCAGTCATCCTCACAGTTACTCATCTGCTTTTCAGAAGATTCTTTCTTTATGCCCTTCTTTATGCCCTTCCTCGTACCCTTTTCGAATGCATACTTCTGAATGCACATGTTCTGAAAGCCAAGCCAAGCCAAGCCCCCATTCCACACCCTCCTGCCCTTGATATGGACACCATAACAACATTTCCTCCACCCAAATTCCTTTCCAGCCACAGTGGCCGTGAGGGTTGAACATGTGTCCCTACCTTTTTCTTGGCCTTCGGTCTTCAAGCCAGGTCTGAGCTGTAAATTGAGGTAAAATGTACAGCTGGGTCAATAAGGGAAGGGGAGAGAAAATGAATGCGTTTCCTATCATTTTTCACCAAGTTTGAAAAACAGAGCTGGCAAAGAGGAAAAAATAAAACAGGAAGCAGGATTCCACATATAAATTAAACATTTCACCCCAACCCTTTTTAGATAGCCCAGGGGTATTAGGAGCCTGTGTGTTTTGGATGGGCTCAGCAAGCATTCCAACACTAAATGGCTTCCTGTTCAGCGTGTTCGAAGTCAGGCTGTCTTTTGGGGTGGGTTAAAAATATGTGTGAAATATGTACTTTTATTTCCAGCCAAGTCAAATGTTTTCAATCATTCCCCCTGCCCCGACTTCTCCTTCTCTCTTCCTATCCTGTCATTTCTTACCACCCCCCCAGACAGTAAAATATACCCCAAGTATGTTTTTTTAATTAAAAAAGAAGTTTAGTGAATAATTATGAGTTACATGTAAACATATATTATTGCCCTCAAAGGTATTCATGAGAACCTGGCCAGGGCCATTCCTGGCTGCATTTTTGAGTGTTAGACCTTGGTGAGTTGAGGAAGAGAAACATGCAAAGAAACCAAGTATTTGGCTCCAGCACAGCAGGGAACCAGTGGATAATTGGGGTGAGAAATGGTCTACGACTTTCACTCTGGTGGTGATGAACCTATAATTCCCAAATTGTTTGTGTAATTTTCTATTTCTACCACATCAGTGACAAATATTATTTTGTACTGCATGTTCCTTGTGGATTTTTTTTTTTTTTCATTACTAAGGTCCAATTAGGATGCCTGACAGGAAAATAACATACCTGGGACCTGGGACAATCATACCTAGCAAGAAATGCCACAGATGTGCCCAGGAGGAAAATATAGACTTCTAGTGGAAGCCACAGAGTCTTTTCTGTATAACACCACTCTGATGTTGACGGACTTTAAAAATGTATGCCATGTGATCTAGTGAGAGGAAACTCGCAGATAGCCCAATGTGACATCAAGCTGTCGAGGAACCTTTTACACTGGGCATCAACTACTGAGACTGCAAATTCTCTTCTCCACAGAAGCCCTCAAGGAGAGGCTCTGTCTCCCCACGCACTCCCCCATTTGCCTGGGTCTGTTTGAGTTCAGGGGAGTTGTCATGCAGCTATATTTATCAATGGCACTAGGTGCCAGAGTTAACCCTTTGCATATTTTAAAATTTATTCAAGTGAGAGTTTATTATCATTATTATTTTTTACTCCTGTATGAGTTATATGGCTTGTGTGGGGATGAAAAATAGAAAGCCAACCATTCAAAATGAATCTCTAAGGATAATTTATTCAAAGAATGTCTCTTGACATGTGATTCCAGGTTTTTGGTGTTTGCTGTTTTCAGATCGGTTTAACTCAGCAAACGCTTATTAAATTGTTGACTCTGCAAAGCTCTGTGCGAGGTGCTGTTGACAGGATGTTAATGACATGGAAGCCATTCACCACGAAAAGGTGAGTCCCTTGAAAATGTGAACACACAGAACTAAGTTTGAGTGTTGGGACACACAAGTAATACCATTGACTGGGCCTGATAAAGCGGATCAAGAAAATGTACTCTTAAATTTTGCATTGATCTAGGCTGACTTGACAGCATTTTAAAAATATTTTAAATAAACTTCACACCGCTATGGTGAAGTAGAAACTGTCAATCATGAGCCAGGGCTTAGAGGGGGTAGATGAACTTTCTCCCAGCCCTCAAGGAGTTTATAAACTTTTGTAAGAAATAGTCATATACTAAAAAAATTGTATTCCAAGGCAGAGTGTGAAAGCCTATGATAAAGGTACAAAACGAATTAACCATCTTTTCCAGTGTGGGTATTGAAGCAACCTGAAAGGAGGAAGTGGCGGTGCGTTTGAGCTGGACCTTGTTGGATATATTTTTAAAAACATTTTGTTTGGCATAGGGTTAGGAACATCATGTGAAAGGTGAAGAAGAAAAGTGAGATGCAGGCATCCCAGACAGGGGAAAAATATTCTATGTACCTCACACTTGATCCCCTAAGAGGTCAACCTAAGGCTTTGAACTTTTGTTTTTATTTTTATTTTTGTTTTGTTTTTTGATTGTTTTTTTTTTTTATTTTGTAATGTAGCAGATTTAGGGTAGGTGATGGGAAAATAGCTTTATTTTTCTCCCACTATGCATTCAAAAGCGATCCCAAAGATGGTTTTGAGCATCATAGTGACATTATCAGATTATTAAATACATTCAGCCCAATAATTTAAACATAAGTGATGTAGGATATAGTTTGCACACCTTCATAATCCTGGTACCAATGAAGTTCTTGGCATTTATGCTATCAAAGGCCCTCTTATCTTAGGAACATTATTTTGCCCTTATATACTTTTAAAATAAAATTGAGTAATAGAAAACATTTAAAAACAGTAATTAATTTCATATTTTTTATTTAATCAAAGACACATAACTGCCAATTGGTAGTTCTTATCTCCATGACACAACCATGATTCCCATATTTTTTGGACATATCACTGGTGCCAAATGAGGAAACATGGCTTAACCTATCTAGCTTTATACAAGTAACTGCATTATTCCCTTTAGTTTTTTTGGCCCCTCAAATTATTTTCAGACTGATGATGTGTGTCAGATATTAAGTCTTTATCTTACACTACCTTTTCCTCACCTCCATTTAATATATTAGTAAACATTATGTTTCTTCCTGACAAAACATGTTTTTAGGAAAAGTATGTAGGCATCAGAAAATGGAATTGTTAAGTAGCTCAAGCTTCTTGTTTCTGTTATTCAAGAACCGGATTAAGAAATGCTAACTCTGGTGAAAAACTGCAAGTCACCCAAATGTCCTACAGCTGGGAATTGTTTCACTCTGTAATGATAAGTCCATAACAGAGAAATGTTATGCAGCCTTTGAAATAAATGATGGTATAAATTTTTGTCAGCTTATAAAGATAGTTACATGATATTAAATGGAAAAAAGTTATAAAGCATACAGATAATACAGCCACACTTTTGTAAAAATGTGTTTAAATGTATTCATAGAAAAACATCTGGAAGAATATATGTTGAAGTCTTAATCGTGGTTCTTTCTGAAAGGTAGGATTACAGATGATTCATAATTATTCTTTTTTAAAAAAATAATATATTTTTTGTCAATTTTTAAAATCATAAGTATGTATTAGTTTTCTATGGCTGCTGTAACAAGCTGGGTGGCTTCCAACAACAGAAATTGATTCTCTCACTGTTCTGGAGGCCAGAAGTTGGACCTCAGTCTGACTGGGCTGAAGTCAAGGATCCTCTCATTTCTTGCTCCTTCCAGAGCTGGTGGCTGCTGGCATGCCTTGGCTTGTGGTCACATCCCTTGAATCTTCAAGGTCAGCATCTTCAAATTTCTCTCTGCTCCATCTTCACATCATTTTCTCTTCTGTGTGTCATCAAGTTTCCTTCTGAATAATCCAGGATAATCTCCTCATTTCAAGATCCTCTAATCACATCTGCACAGATCCTTTTTTTTTTTTTTTTTGCCATAAGGTGGCATTCATAGGTTCCAGGAATTCGTATGTGGATATCTTTTGGGCAGCCATTTTCAGCCTCCAACATAGCATGGACAAGTTTTATAATTTAAGAAGGTTAATATAAATATTAAAAAGAAATAGCAACGTCATGTTGAGTGAAATAAGCCAGACACAAAAGGACAAATATTGTTGATCTCATTGATATGAAATAATTAGAATAAGCAAACTCATAGGGACAGAATCTAGAATTTAGGTTACCATGGGACAGAGGGGCAGATAGGGAATGGGAAGTTAAGGCTTAAAATATACAGGGTTCCTATGTGGAATGATGGAAATGTTTTGATAATGGATGGTGGTGATGGTAGCACAGCATTGTGATTGTAATTAACAGCACTGAAATATGCATCTGAATGGAATTAAAAGGGAAATGTTGGGTTATATATATATATGGTAATAGAATAAAAATTAAAAACAAAATCCATGGAACTCTACTTACAAACAGTGAACCCTAAGTTAAACTATGGACTATAGTTAATAGGGCAATTAAAAAAGTATGCTTTCATCAATTGTAGCAAATGTTCCACACCAATGCAAGGTGTTAATAATAGGGTGTCATATGGAAATTCTTTATTGTGTGTAGGATTGTTCTGTAAACCCACAATTTCTCTAAATAAAGGGAAAAAAAAGAATGAAAATTAAAAAAAGAAATGATAAGTGGTTTCTTTGCTTCTTTTCTGTTTTTTTTGTCCCTATAAAATAATGCTTTAATCCTGTCAATTATATTCTAAGGCACACTGCCCAGCAGAACCAAGGCTCCATTCTGCTCAAGAGAGACAAACAGTAGTGTTTAAAGTACTCCAACTTTTATTCATTTCCCTGTAAAGAACACTACTTTATTCACAGTGTGTGCATGGCTCCTATAGCTTATCTTTCAATTATTTCTTGATGTGTCCTCTGCATGGCATTGTTCTGGGTGGCTCTGGTGAATCAACAGTGGACACCTGCTTCTGTGGCCCATCTTCCCTAGAATCACTGGATTTCAGGGTGGCTGGGGCCAAAGAAGACCAATCCCTGTTTCGCTCTACTCTTGGCTAAAATCTTTTTCCCTCTTGTTTCCTTCCATTCCTTGGTTGTAGTTTAACAGTTTAGTGTCCTTGAACTATGTCTAATGGCTTGTCCACAGAGCATCTTTTAATTTGGTTTAAAATATGAATATGAGGTTCTCCGATGGTATGGTAAAAAAGAAGCCCATTTATTGTCCCATATTCAACTTAATGCATGACATTCTCATAAAATTATTTTGGCAGTAGGTGAAATTTCAGTTAAAGTCCAAACACTTATAAAAGTAGTAGCACATTAAGTCTTATTTTGCCTGGAAATAGATTCATTTCTTAGGTAAGAGCAAATGATACTGGGTTAAAAAAAAAAATAGAGGAAAAAGAATGAGGATGACCTCCAAAGTAGCCAAGGGAGGGACAGAAGACAGGAGTGAGCCTTTAAAGGAAGGCAAAGAGAGAAGGGACAGGAAACCCACAAACAAAGAATTGTGTGGGTCTTTGCTGCTGGTTATGATGCTTACAATAGCCTTGTGAGTTAGGCATTCAAACGTGATTATTTAAATTTAAATTGATTAAAATGAAATAAAAGTAAAAATTAAATTCCTCAGCGGCACTAGCCACATTTCCAGTCTTTAGTTACCACATGTGGCTAGAGACCATCATGTTGCGCAGAGTGGATGAAGGACAATTACATCATTGCCGAGTCTATTGACTAGCGTTGCTGTCAAAAGTGGTTTATCCTCATTTCACTCAATGCTACCTATTGACTGTATTTTCTTATCAATGTTTAATGTTTATCTAGAATTCATTTTTCAATAATCGACTGGTATTTGATTCTATTAATATATCACGATTAACAAATCCATCTATTATTACAGAAATAGGTTTTGGTAAATTTTTGCAATTATAAACATGGCTTGTAGCGGGATTTTTGCACTCATCTTAAGTTTTTTTATTTGGAATAAATTCTTAGAAATGGAATGCCTGAATCAAATGTTATAGTCATTTTTAAGGATTTTGATGTGCAGCCAAATTCCTCTTCAGAACATCTGTCTGTTTATGTGCCATAAGTAAGTGACAGGAGAGACACATAATTTTGAAAGAAAAAAATCTATACACTAAAGAAAAACGAAACAAAGCAAAAAAGGGAGTAGCAGCGTAGCTGCCTCTGTGGCGACTAGAACTTCAAATTTGGGTGGAAGTAGCTGTGAGTGTCTAAGCTGGGACAGACCAACAACAAACGATAATAATTAGCAGCTGCTTTTATAGCATTCGCATGGAATGAGGCAGGCACTATTTAGACATTTTTTATGTGAGTTCAGTGCTCACAATAGCCTTGTGAGTTAGGCAGAGTTACCTCCATCACAGAGATACACCACACAGGCAGCTGGAGCTAAGAAACTTGCTTCAGCTCACGCAGCTCCGCAGTGGAGCCAGGCTGGACTTTTTCCTGGGTTCACCCTGCCTGGAAAGGCTTCAAGTCCATGTCTTTAATCACCACACCACAATGCCTCACAACTACTTTCTTCAACTCCCAACAGAACCCAGTAACTTAAACCAGATTCCCAGCCAGCTCAGGAGCATACCTCATCCACATGCCACTTTGCCTACACCATATTTGTCAGATTCTTCCGTGGTGCCCAATTGCATGGGCTGAATGCCAAAGAAAATATGTCTGCAATTGCTTCTGTATGTCTTGGAGATGTCAAAGAACATCCTGACTGACTCACAGAGAGAATATTTCATTGAACCTGCCAGCATTGTATTCAGTTTCTAGGAAGCTAATAATTTTATATTTTCATTCATTTTGGAAGGGCAGTCAGTGAGTCACGCAGACAATATGTACCATGCTGCTATTCTGAAACAGCATTTAGGTTTGTCTACCTTGTAGGAACAATTGTAAAGGTTTAAAATGATGGTAAATTATGCGTGAATTTGTCCTTTTGTCCTGATTTGTATTTCCATATTTAGTCAGATTGTAACTTGACCAATTTTGGAAAATCAGTATTTTCTTGGCTTAAAAGAAAAAATGTAAACCAAATTTATAATTTAGTCTACACTCTGATAAAAAGAAGTCTTCACAGTGAAAATCACTGGAATTTATCTTATGTTAAGTGAACATTTGAAATACGATTTCTTAAAACCTAATTTCCCTTTTATCATATCAGAAGGAGAGAAGAGTCTAAAAGCATCAGGAATCTCACAGGAAAACTTGCTCCCTACCAGCCCCTCTCTTCCCCTACCATGGGTTTATATCCCTGGTTCATTCTCCTCTCCTGGAAGACTGTCCTCTACAGCCTGTGACTGGTGCTGGAAATTCTAAAAACAACCCACTTTTTAATATTAGGCAGTGCCTTGTCCTGGTAGACATGACTTTAAAAGCAAAACTCATAATAGCTCCTTTAGAATGCCTTTCCCATGCCAAACATTGTGCTACATGACTTTACAAATACCATTGCACTTGAAGTTAATAAAAACCGCGATGAGTAGAGAGAGAGGTATTGGTGAGGAGACTGAAGCTCAGCTTAAGTTATGTTACAAGGTCTAGTAAACGGCATTTTAGAATTTAAACCCAGCGCCGTCCAAGTCAGAATGTACTCTAAGCCCTCTGCCTTCCTGTTTGCCAGAGCAGGATTGTGGGCAGCCAAGATGGGGGGACCCTGAAGGGGACAGGAAGATATCTCAAAGGGAAAAAGGAAGAAGAAGAAGAGCATTAAAGAGAAACGTCTGGCATCTTGTAATTTTGCCTGGGACTTTTCCTTTTTTTAGATAAGCTCTAATGCACATAGATAAGCTGTTGGCACATGTGACTACTGACACTAGTCCACATCGAGATGGGTTATAAGTGTAAAATGCACACTGGATTTTGAAGATTTAGCATGAAGAAAAGAATATAAAACAGCTCATTAATATTTTTAGGTTGATTATATGTTGCAATAACAATAGTTCGATATACTATAAAATATGCTATTAAAATTTATTTCACCTCTTTCTTCTGACTTTTCAAAATGTGGCCACTTTTTTTTTTTTTTTTAAAGTTAAGTATGTGACTTGCATTATATTGCTATTGGACCGTACTATTTTACATGACCAGATGACCTGGAGTGCCTGAATTATGTTAATTTAATTAATTTCATGCAAAAATAGAATTTCATTTTTTAAGAAAAGCAAATAGTACCATAATTCAAAATGAATACATTCTTATAAAGTATACAACTGTCTCTTCTTGTCTTCAAGACAACCCCATTGTTCAAATGGAAGCCCAATTCCTAAAAGTGATAGAAGTGAGATATGAAGGTTTTAGTCTGAGATGATTGTTTGCAAAACTGGGCTCAATTTCTTCCCTCCTTTTATCTGAACTCTTGCTGTGTTACTTTGCAGCTGTTCCCAGTACAAGGAGGGGTTTATTTCCTCACTCCTGAAATCTAGGCTGGCTTTGTGAATAGCTTTGGCCAGTAGAATATGGCAGAAATGATGGCATGCCGATTCTGGCGCAGGTGTCAACAGGCCGTGCACGCTGGAACCCTGTTCACCTTCAGGTAAGCAGACCCTGGGCTGGCCTGCTACAGCGGGAGAGACCCTATGGAGCAGAGATGGGAAATGACATGATGTGTGCTCGTTTTCTGTGGTTTCTGTAACAAAGGACCACAAATTCAGTGGCTTAAAACAGCACAAATTTATCATCTTACAGTCCTGTAGCTTCGAAATTCAACTCAGGTCTCACATTGCTAACATCAAAGTGTCAGCAGGCTTGTATTCTTCTCTGGAAGCTTTAGGGAAGAATCCGTTTCCTTGCCTTTGCTAGCTTCCAGAGGCTTCCCACGGTCCTTGGCTTATGGCCTTCTTCCTCTGTTTTTACAGGCAGCAACGGTGCGTAGAATGTCTGACATCACGTCACGCCATGCTGATGTCTTCTGACTTCCACTTTTTTTTTTTTTTTTTTTTTTTTGAGGTACCGGGGCTGGGGATGGAACCTCTTTTGTGGGAAGCCGGTGTTCTCCAGCGCTCAACCACCGAGCTACATCCACTCCCCTCACGTCCACTTTTAAGGACTCTTGTAATTACATTGGGCCCACCCAGATAACCCAGGATAATTTTAACATCAACTAATTAGCAGCCTTCATTCCACTTGCAATCTTAACTCACCTTTGCCACGTCCAGTAACATATCCACAGGTTCTGGGATTAGGATGTGAACATCTT
>JAQZBX010088700.1:0-12721 GCA_029593785.1 Cabassous unicinctus
AAAAATTAAAAAAAAAAGACTGTGGGCATTAGGGTTCTGTGAAAATGTTTGCAAACATCTTGCTTCAGGACTTTTAAGGCAATGCTGCCAATGACTAGACATGCTTTCCTCAGCCCTGCTTGAGCTACTTAGGGGAGGGGGAAGAACAATTCCTCTTCTTCTCTTTCTTTTTTTTTTCTTTCTCCCACACCTCAATCTGGGGCCTGGAGTCGCTTTAACTGAGATGGAAGCTGTGAGTTGAGCACAGTTTAAGATGATTTACCCCTTCATTCCTTTCCAGGAGCACAGAGCAAAATGCTTGGGCTCTTCTTTCTCAGGCCATGTGAAGACTAAATCTTAGGATGTAAGCTACAAATTCACCTGGCTGTTAAAAATCCATATTTAGGAACACTGTGAGAAAATTGTGAACCTAAGCAATCTCCCTTAAGTCAGAGCTCAGTAGAACGGATACATTTTTAAAGAGAAATGTAATAAAGCAGAGACTTTTTTATGATTACGTCTTATTTCCATTTCCATTGTCAATGGCTTATCTCTCTATTCACAATGCTTGTTTGAAGAAGAAAAACCTCTATTAAGAAGTGCCTTTCTTTGAGGGAAAGTTAAGCAATAAATCTTCATGAATTATGATATCACTTTAGGGAAAACAGAGGGCCTGATGTTGACTTCCAATCAGAAATGGCATAAGTAAGAAGATGCAGGAATCCTTCACACCAGAATATATTACAAATGTTGCATAAAATTTTTTAAAAAAATTTTAATAGCTGACATCAAAAGCATTGAAGGCAAATCTCCAGGTGCCAATCACCAAAGCTTTGAGCAGACACTTAAGTCAGCAGCCTACAGGAGAACTTGGGGGATAGATCCCTTTTAGTAGCTGGAGGTTTAACCCCCAAACAGGGATGGGAGTCAAGTCTTCAGGCTCCACACACAGCAGGGAGCTATAATTGGGCTCTCCATGAAAAAGCAGGGGCTGGAGAAGTTTCTGTCCACAGTGGGAACCTATAAATGTCTGCCTCCCAGTTCACGTCATAGCAGGGAATGAACAGACCTTGAACAGAATCCCTTGTGAGAAAGGAATTCTGAGCCAGGGCCATGTGTGAGCTGAGTTTGTACTATTTGTGAGGTAACTTAAAGATGGGTCCAGACAAGTGACAAACTGGGGAAAAAATATTTATGATTCATTATAGTTAGTATAATTAACACTGCTGATGTATAAATGTGATTGTGGCTGAAAGGGGTAGTCTAGGGAAGTTAATGTCAATTGAAAGACAGCTAGAGGATAATCCAGGGACTGTATAACATAGTGATTTCGGTGGTGGATGATGACTGTGGTTAATAGTACAAATATAAGAATGGTCCTCTATTACAGGGTGTTAAGAATATGGAGATACATGGGAAAAATATAACTAATATAACATATAGACTATAGTTAACAGTAATATTTTAATATTTTTACAGCAATGGCAAAGAAAGTATTATATCAATACCTATCAATAATGTGGGGGTATAAGTCATCATGGGATTTTTCCTTTTGGAGTAATGAAAATGTTCTGAAATGGACCAAGCTGATGACAGCACAACTCTGTGATGAAACTGAAAGCCACTTAGTGTAGACTTTGGATGGACTGTACAAGGCAGGGGACCATATAACACAGTGAACCCCATGGTGGGTGATGGACTATGGTTAACAGTACAAATATGAGAACATTCTCTCATGAACTATATATATATACAATTATACAATACTAATAAAAATATTTGTGACTTATATCACAAAGAGTTAATATACCTACTATACGAAGACATTTAAAAGAGTAAGAAAAAAAGAATAATAATTTTATAGAAAAATGGTCAAGAGATATGAATGGTTTAGAGAAAAAATTGCACAAGCCTTAAGCATATGAAAAGATGCTCAAACTCATTATAAGAAAGGTTACAGATTAAAACTACTCTGATATAACATTTCTTACCTAATAGGTTGACAAAAAATACTATTTGACAATGCATTCTGTTGATGAGGCTGAAAAGAAACAACCACTCTTATACTTTGCTAGTGGGGATATAGTTGGAGGGGATTTGGCAACATGGAGCAAAGGGTGAGACACTCGGAGAAGAGTATAGAAACAAAGATTATTAGTAACGGTAACTTAAAGAGTAAAAGACAGACAGTAGTGAGATATGACAACAGAAAGCCAAAGGATAAAAGGGATGAAATAATTAATGCTTTTACAGTAAAACATTGAATGTTAAGGGACTGAATTTCCCAATCAAAAGACATAGGCTGACAGACTGGATAAAAAAAAATATGAGCCATCTATATGCTGCCTACAAGCAACTCATCTCAGACATAAGGACACAATCAGGTTGAAAGTGAAAGATTGGAAAGAGATATTCCATGCAAATAGTAACCAAAACAGAGCTGGAGTAGCGATACTGATATAGGACAAAATAGATTTTAAATGCAAAACTGCTATAAGAGATGAAGAAGGTCATTATATATTAATAAAAGGAGCAATTCACCAAGAAGAAATAACTATAATAAATATGTGTGCACCTAACCTGGGTGCCCCAAGATTCATGAGGCACACACTGGCAAAACTAAAGGAAGAAATACACGTCTCTACGATAACAGTTGCAGACTTCAATACACCACTCTCAGGACTGGATAGAATATCTGGACAGAGGATAAATAAGGAAACAGATAGTTTGAATAATACAATAAATGAACTATATGTAATAGACATTTATAGAGCATTATACCTCAAAACAGCAAGACATACATGCTTTTCAAGTGCTCATGGATCCTTCTCCAGGATAGACAATATGTTGAGTCACAAGACAGATCTCAACAAATTAAAAAGATTGAAATTATACAAAGCACTTTCTCTGATCATAACGGAATGAAGCTGAGAATCACGAATGGATGGAAAAAGGGAATATTCACAAATACATGGAAATTAAACAACGCACTTAAATAATCAGTGGGTCAAAGAAGAAATTGCAAGAGAATTCAGTGAGTATCTTGAGATGAATGAACACAACATATCAAAACCTATGGGGGGAAGTGGATGTGGCTCAAGTGACTGGGCTCCCATCTACCATATAGGAGGTCCAGGGTTCGATTCCCAGGGCCTCCTGGTGAAAAGCAAACTGGCCCATGTGGAGTGCTGGCCTACGTAGGAGTGCTGGCCCACGTGGAGTGCTGGCCCGTGCAGGAGTGCTGGCCTGCATGGAGGGCTGGCCCACATGGAGAGCTGGCACAGCAAGATGATGCAACAAAAAGAGACACAGAAGACAGACAAGGAGAGATGCAGCACATCAGGGAGCTGAGGTGGCGGAAGAGATTGAGCAGCCTTTCTCCACTCCGGAAGGTCCCAGGATCGGTTCCTGGTGCTGCCTAAAGAGAAGACAAGCAGGCACAGAAGAACACACAGAGAGCAGACAGTAAGCACAAAACAATGAGGTGGGGGTGTGTGTGGAGGAATAAATAAATAAATAAATCCTTAAAAAACAAAAACCTATGGTACACTGCAAAGGCAGTGCTGAGAGGGATATTTATAACCCTCAATGCTTACATTAAAAAAGAAGAAAGAGCTAAAATCAAAGACCTGACCACACCTGGAGGAACTAGAAAAAGAAAACAAACTAATCCCATACCAAGCCGAAGGAAAGAAATAATAAAGATCACAGCAGAAACAAATGAAATTGAGAACAACAACAACAAAAAACAATAGAGAGAATCAACCAAACCAAAAGCTGGTTCTTCAAGAAGATCAACAAAATTGACAAACCCTTAGCTAGAAAAGAAAAAAAAAGACAGACGATGCAAATAAATAAAATCAGGAAATGAGAAGGGGGACATTACCACTGACCTCACAGAAATAAGAAAGATCATAAGAGGATACTATGAACAACTGTACGCCAACACACTAGACAAAACTAAACGAAATGGACAAGTTCCTAGGAACACAAGAAAAACCTACCCTGACCCTAGAAGAAATAGAAGACCTCAAACAAAGCAATCACAAGCAAAGATTGAAACAGTCATCAAAAAACCCCCAACGATGAAAAGCCAGAGACCAGATGGTTTCACAGGTGAATTCTACCAATCATTAAAAGATGATCTAATATCAGTATTGCTCAAGCTCTTTCAAAATACTGAACAGGAAGGAACACTACCAAACTCATTCTATGAAGCCAACATCACTCTAATACCAAACCCAGGTAAAGATACTATGAAGATAGTCAATGCTGACTAAAATTTGGTAAGTTTGTTTAAGGGAATGTGTTTTGTCCTAAGATAAGATGGCTGGTTTTCATAAAATCAGAGTGGAAATATGTAATACAAGGCTTGAATGAATATAGACAGTTGTAGAAGGTATTGTAGAAGGCAACATTAAGGAAGGGAATGTGTTTTGTAAAGGTGAAATTTGTCTTGAGATGAAGTAAGTATAGTCTCTGTAGTTATGGATAGATATGGGAAGTTTGTAAAAGCATTTTCTAAGCTGAAATATCATAATGTAAGTGACTGATTCTGGGAACTCAATGGGAGAAAATACTTGGAAATCACATGTCCATAAAGGGTTTAATATCCAAGATATATAAAGAGATGTTACAACTCAACAATGAAAAGATAAATGACTCAATTAAAAAATAGGCAAAAGACTTGAATAGGCATTTGTCCAAAGAAGAAATACAAATGGAAAAAAAACAAAAAACAAACAAAAAAAACACCAAACATGAAAAAATGCCCAATGTCACTAATAATTAGGGAAATGCAAATCAAAACTACAATGAGATATCACTACACACCTTTCAAAATGGCCACTATTAAAAGGACAGAGAACTACAACTGTTGGAGAGGATGTGGAGATAAAGGAACACTTATTCACTGTTGGTGTGAATGCAGAATGGTACAGCCACTGTGGAGGACTATTTGGCAGTTCCTAAAGAAGTTGAATATAGACTTGCCACATGACCCTGCAATACCACTGAGACATATATACCCAGATGTAGCAGTTTGGCATTATTTGTGAATTCCGAAAATAGATAATGGATTATGTTTGTGAACTGGTCTTTTCCTCTGGGCATATTAGATTATATTGGATTCAGAAGTTTCACTTTTACTTAATTAAATAATGATTAAGGCTTTGATTGGGCCACATCAGTAGGACGTTGAGTCCCGGCTCCCTTGATGGGTGGAGACTCACAGAGAAAACCACACCACACAGAGTGTGTGGTGGGAGTGGGAATTCTGAGCTACAGCCTGGGAAGTAAGCATACAGAGGAGCAGAGCAGTGGAGCCCAGAGAGAATTAAGCCCCAGGGAGAGAGACAGAGCCAGTCACCTGATAGTCTACAGCTGACCTTGTGGAGAGAGCAGGGCAGCTGAGCCCATGAGAAACAAGCCCCGGGGAAGAGAGGAACCCAGGAAGCCTGAACTCTTGGCAGATGTCAGCAGCCATCTTGCTCCAATATGTGGCAACAGACTTTGGTGAGGGAAGTAACTTATGCTTTATGGCCTGGTAACTGTAAGCTTCTACCCCAAATAAATACCCTTTATAAAAGCGAACAGATTTCTGGTATTTTGCATCAGCACCCCTTTGGCTGACTAATACACCAGAAAAACTGAGAGCAGTGATGAGAATAGATATCTGCACACCTATGTTCATAGCAGCATTATTCATGATTGCCAAAAGTTGGAACAACCCAGGTGTCCATCAACTGATGAATGAATAAACAAACTGTGGTATATTCACATAATGGACTATTATGCAGCTGTAACAAGAAATGAACTCGTGAAGCATATGACAACATGGATGAACCTGGAAGACATTATGTTGAGTGAAACAAGTCAGACACAAAAGGACAAATACTGTATGATTGCGTTACTATGAACCAAATACATTGTGTAACATATTGTATAATTAAAAAAAAATTATATGTATCCAGTACATTTAATTGAGAAATGTATGTTTTTATTAACTGTATTTTCTTTTTTCTTTTTAAATTATTGTTTATGTTTTCAATTATTAAATGTACAAAATAAAGTTAAAAAAATAATAACAATTGCATCAACTCATGGGATTAAGAATTCAGTTGACAATACCATCAGTAGCCAATTAAAATTTAATAAAATATAATTGTTAAAAGAAAAAAAAAGAAAGGACATATATGCACAAGACTAATGACACAAATAGTTAAAAAGACAAGAATTAATCCAAATATTTATCAACAGGAAACTGGTTGAATAAACAATGCTACCACAAAATGGAGCATATAAAGCTGTATAAATGAATAAGGAATATTTCCATATTCTGCTAGATCATAATCTATAGATTATATTATTAAGTAAAATAAGCAAGGGGCAGGACAGGGTATATTGGATACTACCCTTTATTTCAGAAAAGGGAAAAATATGAACACACAAACTTATTTGCTTATATTTTTTAAAATGTAAGAATAAGCCAAAAACTCTGTAGTTACTTGTAAGTGGATGGAAGGAATAAAGTGGAGGGGACAGAGATGAAAGCTAAATTACTCTTGTAGAGTTGACTTTGGCATTGTGGCATATTAAAGATGATTGCAAATTATTTGACACTTCTCCCAATCAAGAGGTGGGGTCTATGTCTCCTCCCCTTGAATCTGGGTTGGCTCTGTGATCACTTTGACCAAGTGAATACAGGGGAAGTGCTGCTGTGCCAGATTCCAGGCTTAGGCCTTAAGAAATGGATAACTTCTACTTCTTGCTGCTTAGAGCTTTTGCTCTTGGAATGCTCACTCTGGGGGAAGCCAGCTGCCACGTAAGGAGTTTGGCTAGTCTGAAACTGACCATCATGCTGGGAGAAGCCTAAGCCGCATGGAGAGGCTCAGGATGATGAGATACCATGTGGGGAGAGAGAGAGGCCCAGGCACTTCAAGACCCCAAACACTGAGTGAAGAAGCCATCCTGGAAGGGGAGCCTCCAGCCCCAGCTGCCCTGAGGCTCAGAGACAAACCACTCAGCTGGGCCCTTCACACATTACTCATCCACAAAATCATGAACAGAATGAAACTTAAGCCACTAAATGTTGGGGTTATAAATGTTTTATAAAACTATAAAACAAATTTAGATCAAAATGAAATAAAATCAATCTCTAAAAAGCAAAAGCAAAAAATTAAACGAAATTAAATAAGTTAGTGGCATAACCACACAGAAAGGAACTATTTCAAATGACTTTAAAATTCAGTATTTGTACAGCATAGTGGGCTATATCCTAGGGACAAAAAGAAATACAAAGAAATCTTGAAAAGTTTTCAGTAATCATAATGTTTATAGTAATATTGTTATTATTATTCTGATACTATTTTTTATATAGTGTAGGATAAAGTCAATAGTACTTGTGGTGGTTTGGAATTGTGTACTCCAGAAAATCATGTTCTTAAAGCTAATCCATTCCTATGGGTGTGGACCCATTGTAGGTAGGACCTTTAGATGAGGCTACTTCAGGTGAGATGTGACCCACCTCATTCAGGATGGGTCTTAATCCTCTTCCTGGAGTCCTTTATAAATGGAATGAATACAGAGAGAGAAAGAGAAAGCCATGGAAGCAAGAAGCTGAAATCAATGAAACCTGGAAAAATCTACAGATTCATGCTGGTCCTTGCTCAATTACTGTGTTCTCTGTGTTAAAGATTCTCCATGACCTGGGTTCCCACACTCTAAGAACATTGAGTGCTATTTCTTCTCCACTGTCCCCCTCGTTCATATTGCCAGGTCAGTTTCTTCAAAGGTAAATCCAAAGGCCACTAATCTTCTTCCAAAGTACTGATTTTGGAAAAATTAAGCCATCTATCTTGTTCACTTCCAGTCAAATAGACGATCAGTTCCTTGAATATGCCTCACTTCTTCCCACCTCATGGCCTTTGCACATGTTGTACCCTCTGCCTGGAATGTTCTTCCACCCCCTTTTCCCAACCTAATTTCATTCACTTGTATGTGTGTAATTTGGGGTAAACCTCAATGGACAACACTGACCCCTTGACTAATTTTGATTATGTCAAAAATAGTTCAACAAGTCCTAAGATATTCAGCTGAGTGTTCTGTGGTAACATCACAAGGAAAAGAAGCTGGTATCTGAGAGGTGGCTTGAGGAGACATGTAAAGGTCTCCTGCTTCTACTCTGAGTAGCATTAAGGACACATCCCCAGCCCCTGTTTATGCAACATGGACCTTAGGGCACCCACAGCTGGTTTGGGAGATGGGAAACACATACCCTTCTCTGCATTCTGAAAAGCAAAATGATGTTGGATAGAGGTGCCACTTCCCATAGCCCAAGTGCAGTGTTCCTGCAGGATGCGGATAGAAAGTTCAAGGGAGTTGCGCTGTTTGCCGACCAATGGAAGAGGGAGTCTGCAATGGAAGAATTTTGGCAGGGTATTAGTGCACGTTGACCAGATTATCTATGAATCTTGTTTCCCACATTATTATTTTTTTTAAAGTGGAACTTTCATGTGAGAGCAGCCCCTCCACCTCCCCAGTATCTGTATGAGGTGATCCTCTCCTGAGAATTCCTTTCATTGGTCATCTCAAATATCTCCTGTGTTTTCAACACTTCTACTGACTTTTCAAAACTTTCTCTCACTCCTCTTCATCTGGCAAGTTTTAGTCATCTCTAGGGTTCACTTTAGGCACCACCTTCTTCAAAGAAGCCAGTTTGATATGCCCCTCCACCTAGCTCCTGTGTATCCTATTCTTACCTCCATCACTGCAATATCATATCATAGTTTTCTCTTTTGTATCTTGTTACTATTGTACTGTGAGTTCCTTGAAAGCAAAGATTGTTTTATTCATCATTTAATCCTGAGGATTTAGCACAGTGCCTGACACATAGTAGAGATTAAAATAAATGTTAATTGAATAAACTTTTCACTGTATTTTTATACAACAGAGATGAAACTTTCTCCAGCTCTTCTTCAGGAAGCAATGTGAGATGTACTGACAATGCTGAGAATGGATTCTACTATCTTTTTTCACTTCCTCACTTCTACCCCACCCTCCTACCTCTATTCTTGAATGTTACTGAATTGGGGATTGTTAAAAGAGTTATTACCAATTCCCTTGCAAATCAAAATGAGACTCACCTTGTTTGTGTTGGCTAGCTTATTCTGAATAAGTAACCAAAGGGAAAAAAATCTACAGTCCATTTTTCGCATGCAAAAAGGTTCCCACTTATAAGCGATGGCACAAAACCAGAATCTGAGAATGGGCTAAACGGACAAGCCAACACAACCAAACCAACCAAATTGCCCCTAGGGACCACACAATTTTAGAGCTGGAAGGGACTTTGGCAATAATCGAGTTCACCAATGACTCACTTGCAACTTGCTTTGATACACTGGTTATTTGCCTTTAGAGCCATGTTGCATGTGGAAGAACATTTGGGCTTTTAAAGTGCACAAATGTGAGTGAGAATGCCAGCTCAGCTTGTCACTAGATCTGGGGCACTTAATCTCTCAGAAATTCAGTTTTCTCACCCATAGTTCTTTGAGAATGATAAATAATAAATTTTAAGTGTTCAGTAGATAGTAGAGCTTCATTATACTTGGATGGACTAAATTTGATACCACATTTATTTTAAAATATCAACAGCCAAAAACACATCTCTGGCTCAAATTTAGGAGACAGTAAAAAGCATACGAGCTCAACACAGCCTGAACCAACAGGATGGATATTAATTATTGCTGGCTCAGGGATTGTTAATAGATAATGCCTCTTTTGCCTTTCAGGTACCTTGTTTCTTACACGAGTTTATAAATCAAAATGTTGTGGTAGAGTAAGACTATCTAGTTAGTCATCTATCCTATAAAAAAGTCACTGGAGATAGAAATACGACACTGCTGTAGAGTGAGGAGGTGATAAGTGATAAGACCAATGAACTATTTGAAACAAATTCTAAGGTGAAAGATATGAAGTCTCCCATTAGGCAGTCGCAACTAACTTGGATCATCAAGGACAAAAGGATGTGCTTTTATTTATCATGTGTAAGGGAAAGTGGGGAGCAAGATGTCACTAGAACATCAAAGGTGCATTGGGACTCGATGGCCTCATTTGTTTCTGGTTTCTGTTATGTATGGATATGGATAACCTGATTACAGACTGGATTTTAGCATGAAATGAGGTTATTATATTTGAGATATGTTTTGCAAATGTTTATCTTTGTCAATGAAAAGCATAGATAAGGAATTTTCTAAAATATCACTCTCAGAAATCACTTTAAATTCCTCATCTCCCCCCAAAAAACCACCTTAAATATTTATCAGTACAAAACTGACTAAATATCTCATGGTAGGTTAAAAGCAATGGAATAGTATTCAACCGTGAAAGAGAACAAGGCAAATCTATATGTAACGGTATGAAAATATCCTCAAGATCATGGCTATATGAAGAGAAGGAAATTGCAGAACAGAATGTTTAATGTGATCTCATTGTGTAAAAAACTGTGCCAGTAAGCATATAGAAATCAGCATATGCACCTTTTACAGTGATTACCTCTGGAGAATGGTATTGGGTGAGAAACTTGATTTTTAACTTTATACAGCTTTATTATAACTTTTATAATTAAAAATTAATAAATTATATTTTCCCAAAATTGTCCCATATAAGAAAGAAATCAGAAAGTGGTTCTGATTAAATAAATATCACATATGGCTACTTAAATGAAGACCACATTATCTGCAGACCAGCAGAGAAGGTTTCTAAAAGTCACTAAGAAAACTGAAATATTTCTTAAGGGAAAAACTGAAAAAGTAAAAACTTCTTTGGACCAGACATGGAGAATGAGCTAAATGTAGCCTCCAATTGTTTCATCAGCACTTTGGGTAACGACTGACTCCTTCTCCTGCGCATGATTTCCCCTCTGCAGGTAGCCAGAACCTCTGTATCACATGGGTGAGACCCCCTCCCTCTAGGATTTGACCTTGTATCATCCACACCTGAGACCATCATTTTGAAAAAGTAGGTAATTGTTTATCTGACCACTAAGTGAACCTAAGAAATGGAAGGAAAACTGTTGATGGGCTTGAAGACCCCAAGCAAAGACACTCTCACGGTGAGGTGATAACAGAAGGGTTTTCGCTGACTTCTGTCCCCAGGTCAAACCTATACTTATTTCCTGCGTGAAAATGTAAGTTTGTCGCCCTCGGGTCTCACCTATTTTTTGTACTTTAGGCTAAAAAGAAAGCTCTTACCTCCTTTGGTGGCTTTAACTATGAGGTACTCTGAGGGAGAAACCTCTTTAACACACAGGCTTGTTCCCCATCCTGTCTTCAGAGCTGGCTGAGGGATCCCTGCTGACCTGATTTCCTCCAGACCTATGGGTCGATAAACAGGGTGCAGCCCTGGTCTGGCTTTCCTTCTTCCTGTAAAGCGACGACGACACCCACTGCCCTGGCCCCGCGGTTACCGGATGGGAGAATCGCTCCGGGCCGCCCCCCGGGCACTAGGCATCCGTGACCTGGCTCAGATCAGGTCCACCAGGAGGATTTGAAGCGGAGGACTGCATGGCGGGGGCGTCGTCCTCACCTCCCGAAGAGGTTTCCACCCCCAGATCTAAATCTTCTTACTTTCCTAGATTAGCAGGCTTGGTTTCTCAAGTCGCGGCCAGCCGAGAAGCCTGAGCTCCTTAACCCAGAAACAGAAGAGTGCTGACAAAACAGGAGGCCTGAGGGCTGCTGGGTTGACAGCTGCACAGGAGGCCCTAGGAGATTTTTTCTTGTCGCTGGTTTTTCTCTGTTTGCAAAACCTAATTCAAATATCCTTTCATGTTCACTCCCACCCACTGTGGAAATGTATAAAATATATATATGTATTTCTCTGTATTTATATATATTTTTTTAGGAGGTAACGGCACCTCATACATGGGAAGCAGGCGCCCAACCACTGAGCTACACCCGCTCTCCATGTATGTAAATATGTTGTTGTTGTTTTCCTTTGGATAGAGCCTAAATTATTGTTAATCACTACTTTCAGACAACTTACTTTTTCAATTGATCTAAGATGCTCAGGTGTTGAGCTGGTGGGTACTAAATAGTCTGCGGGAATTTGCAAAGAAATTTATGCTCCTATGTTTATTTAGTAGGTCAAGCTTGTTAATTGTGTTATTCAAATCCTCTTTATTCTTATTTATTCTTCCTGACCTGTCCAGCTTTGAAAGAAGTGTTTTGAAGATTTCTGTCATGAGTGCAGAATTATAAATTTCTCCTAGTATTTCTGAGTCTTCACATTATATGATTTGAAGCTATGAATTTGGCTATTGGATTGAACCATACGAAATGGTCATCAGCAATTGTATAGTTTTAATACATGAAGGCTTATGGCTGTTTTATAGTCTTGGTAGTGGGTGACTTATCAAAATAAAATATCACTCTGCCTTTTTAAATCGTTTTTGTGTGAATTCTCTCTTGTTCTGATATTACTATTTTCACATCGGCTCACTTTTTGTTAGTGGTTAACTGCTTACATTTCCGCTCCCCAAAATTGACTAAAAGTTAAATGACTGATAAAATCCTGCAGTTTTGAGAGTATGAGGAAAAGGGCCCTCTACATACACTATTTGTGGGAATCATAAATTGTTTCCCTTTTTTGGAAAGCAATTAAAAATCTGAAATGTGTAAACCCTTTATCCAGAAATTCCACTTTAAGTATCCTATAAAACTATATACATATTACATAAGGTATATAA
>JAQZBX010088701.1:0-12718 GCA_029593785.1 Cabassous unicinctus
GCATCAGCCCACCGCACCGCGCAGCCGACCTGCTCTCACAAGGAGGCCCCGGGAAGCGAACCCGGGGCCTCCCATATGGTAAACGGGAGCTCTATCCATTGAGCCACACCCGCTTCCCCTGGTAGTGTCTTTCAAGGAAATTATCTATTTGGATTAAATATTTCAATTTATTGGCAAAAAGTTATTCATAATATTCCCTCAATATCCTCTTATTATCTGTAGGATCTCTAATGATATCCCATATTTCATTCCTAATATTGATCATTTGTGTCTCCTTTCTTTTTCCCTTGATCAACCTAGCTAATGGTTTATTAATTTTGCTGATTTCTAAAGGTTTAGTTTCATTGATTTTCTCAATCGTTTGTCCATTTTCTATGTTTTGATGTCTGCTTCATATTTTTTTCTTTCTTCTACACATTTTGAGTTTAATTTGCTCTTCTTTTTCCAGATTCTTAAGGGAAAACTTGGTTATTGATTTTTGAGCCTTTCTCTCACTTTTTCCAGCATAAGAATTTGAAGATATAAATCCCTACATTTTGATATGTGATGTTTTCATTTTCATTTAATTCAAAATGTTTTCTAATTTCCCATATGATTTGTTTTATGACCCATAGATTATTTAGAGGAGTGTTGCTTAACTTCCAGTTATCTGGAAATTTTCCAGATATCATTGCTATTGGATTCTAATTTAATTCCATTGTGCTGAAAGAACATATTTTGTATGATTTAAAATCTTTTAAATTTACTCAATGACTGGTTTAGGGCCCAGCATATGAATTACCTTGGTGAATATAACATATGTACTTGAAATGAAAGTGTACTCTCCTGTTGTTTGTTGGAATAGTCTATAAATGTTACCGAGGTCAGGTTAGTTAATAATGTTGTTCATGTTTTCTTATATTTACTGATTTGCTGTCTACTTCTATTGATTATTGAGAGAGGAACGCTGGAGTTTCTAACTTTATTTGTGGATTTGTGGATCTCTCCTTTCAGTTCTATCAGTTCTGTTTCATGAAGATCCATTTTGAAGCTCTGCTATTTAGGATTGTTATGGTTTCTTGATTAATTGAACCCTATATCATTATAAAATATTCTTTATCCCTGTTAATATGCATTGTTCAGAAGTTTATTTCATTGCCCCTGGAGATTTCTTGTAATTATTGTTTACATGATATAACCTTTTTCCTGCCTTCTTCTTTTAACTTATTTGTGTCTTTATATTTAAAGTACTTTTCTTGTATATAATATATAGTTGGGTATTGCTTTTTTTTAGTCCATCCTGACAGTCTATGGCTTTTAATTGTGCTGTTTAGATTATTTACATTTCATATAACTATCATATGCATGCATTTATGCCTACCATTTTGCTACATGTTTTCTATTTGCCCCATCTCATATTTGTTCCTATTTCCCTCACTTCTTTTAGATTATTTGAATTATTTTTAAGGGTTCCATTTTTTCCTCCATTATTGCCTTATTAGCTATGAATTTGTGGCTTTATATTTTAGGGGTTACTCTACAGTTTACATTATGCATCTTTAAGTTATCACATCCTAACTTCAAATAACACATTATTACTTCATGTGCAATTTTAGGACCTTAATACAAAATACTTCTATTTCCCTTCTCTTATCATTTGTGCTATTGTTAAAGATTTTACTTCTACATACACTGATATAGTGTTAGTATTCTCACTTTATAGAGTTAACAATCTTTTAAAGAAATTTTCAAAATGAGATTTTTTTTTTATATTTACCTTTATATTTATCATTCCCTGTGTTCTTCATTCATTGGTGCAGAACCTTTCACTTGAAGAATTTCTTTTAACATCTCTGGTAGCACAGCTCTTCCAGTGACAAATTCCTTCAACTTTTATATATCTGAAAATGTATTTTGCCTTCATTTTTAAAAAATATTTTTGCTGGTCTAGAATTCTATATTAGCCTTTTTTTTTTCTTTCAGTACTTTAGAGATGTCATTTTATTTACTTCTGCGTTGCATATTTTCTAACAAGAAGATTCTTATCATTGTTACCTCTGAATTTAATGTGTCTTTCTTGCCTGTTTTGCTTTTAAGATTTTTCCCTTTGATATTGGTTTTCAGCAATATTATTATTATCTGCTTTGGTATGGTTTTCTTTGTGTTAATTTTGCTTGGGACTCACTTAGTTTCTTGGATCTGTTAGTTTATAGTTTCTATCAAATCTGGAATTTTTTCCTTCATTTCATCTAATATATTTTCTCCTTTTCTAGAACTCCAATGACATATAAGTTATATCGTTTGACATTATCCCACAAGTCAATGAGATTTTGTTCATTTTTATTTCTGTACTTTATTTTAAATAGTTTCAATTTCTATGTCTTCAACTTCACTAATCTTTCATTCCTTAGTATCTAATGTGCTGTTAATCCCAAATAGTAATTTTAAAATTTTAGGTATTGTATTTTTCATTTCTAGGAATTCCACTGGTTCTTTTTATATCTTCCATTTTTATCCTCACTATGTTCATATTTTCCTTTAAATATTTCACAATATTTAAAATAAGTGTTTTAACCCCCTTCTTTGCTATGCATCATCTCTATCATTTCTTGGTCTATTTCTATTGATCCTTTATTTTTCCTTCATTATTATCCTGTTTTTCTGCTTGGCCTATCAGGTAATTTTTTATTGGACATTGAATATTGTAAATTTTACATTTTGGGATCTAGATTTTTATTGTCTTTCTTTAAAGAGTGTTGGACTCTACTCGGTTCTGGGTAGCAGTTGACTTGCTTGAAAGTCAGTTTCATCCTTTTAAGGCCTGTTTGTAAGCTTTGTTAGGGTGGTTCTAGTGTAGCCTTTCTCTACTAAGTTACTAGTAAAGTGAGGCCGCTCTGGGGTCTCTACTGAATGACATGAGTGATCACTAAGGACTCCCTGCTCTGGCTGGTATCAGACAATCCCCAAATCTATTTGAGCTCTGGGAACCATTCAGATCCCAGCTCCCAGGCTAATCTTTGCCTGCCTCAAAGAATTTCAATTTACACATGCATGTCCCCATAGTCAGCAAAGACTCAAGGGGACCCTTATGCACATTCTGGAACTCTTTTCCAACAAAGGCCCATCCTCTCCAAAACTTGGCCTTCAGATTCTATGAATTCTTATTTCTGTCTCCTCAACTCAGTGAATCCTCTGTACTCCTCTTGGGATCTCCCTCCCATCTCCACAATCTGCAATATCATCCTCTAGGCAGAAAGTCAGGGCAATCAGACAGTTCACTTTTTCCCTTCTTTCAGGAATCACAGATCTGATCTGTCTGTTGTCTAATGTCTAAAAACTGTTGCTTTCTATATTTTGTCCAATTTTCTAGTTATTTGAGACAGGAGGGTAAATCTGCACCTTGTTATTCCATTATGGCTAAAAGCAGTTCTTTATAGAGCACATTTTTTAAACAGAGTCAAATTTGATTATTTTATACCTGACCCTGACCCATTAATAATTTATTCCAACTGTAATCTTATATATAGATTTTGGTCAGACTATTATTGTTGTTGTTATTGTTATTAAAGCCATAAATTAATAATACCTATCACATTTTTTAATGTTTATTATTTGCAAGTTATGGAGTATGCATTATATAACTAGTCTTTTTATTATCTCTATCTTAAAGTTGAAGAACTTGAGCCTTACCACCTAGTAAGGACAGTTAGGATTCAAACTCAAATACAATTCTTGTATTTGAATACACTTACATGTGTCTTAAATTTCCCAGTCCCTTGGTGGAATGAGAAAGGGGAAGATATACATGATTATAGTAGACAAAAGCTCTCACCAATGTTTCCCAAACTGGGGAAGGGGTGTGGTGTGTTTCCTGAACTCTATCTCAAAACATCTGAGCCATAGTTTCTGGGGTATTATATTTATAATCTACATTTTATTTAGATTCTCAAAAGATTCTTGCACAAAACCAGATTCAAGAATCACTACTCTGTGCTGGGGATTTAATATCTTTCCTAAGGTTAATCTTATCTCTAACTGCTTCTTATTAATCATAGGATTGCTTTCCTTTAACTTCCACACCTGCTGCTTCCCACTGCTCTATAAATTCTAGCATCAAATTTTGAATTCTAAATCTCCAGCATCCTCCATCCCACCAAAGCAAAAAATAAAAGAGAATTTCATCCAAAATATCTGTTACCATGCTGAGAAACAAAAACCACCATGACTGAACATTTCCTGGCAATTATCTATATCTGTCCTCTGTCATTTGCATTTAAATATAGTGATTTTTTTTTTAAAGAAAAACTTGATCAACAGACTTTCCATTAACCTCTTATATAACCTGCTTTGAATCAGAAATCTTCCAACTACAAAGCCAGGCTTATATCAAAACAAAATGTTTTAAACCTTGGGTTGAGTCATTCAATTACATAGTCTTCAATTTCCATGGGTAGATTATTTAAATTAGGGGATTAGGTCATTTAAAGACTCTTACAGCCCTAAAATTTTATTATTTAAAACATTTTTCAATTAGTGAAGAAGTTAGTGTTTTGCTTTGTTTTGTTTATAAGATACTCTAAAGAGACTTCATTTTAAAAATTATATTCTCTGAAATTAACACTAACAGTCATGAGAATGTACAGAAGTATTTCCTGGCAGCCTCGAATGGCAAAAATGCAATATAAAATGCCCTTTTCATGAAACGCTCATTCAGGCCCTTTGAAATGTACATTATGGCTTACAAAATTTGGTTTGTCAAGGTGAAGAAGATTTATGGATCAAGGTGTAGGCAGACTATCAAAGGAAATGCTGAGTGTTTGTCTTTTTAAAAAATCCACCTCAAAGTCAAAACTAACCCAGAACATTTTGTATTGAGAATGGCCAAGTGAGGGAAAAGAGAGAGAGAGAGAGAGAGAGAGAGAGAGAGAGATTTTTACCTGTGCAGAGAAATGGTTTTATCCAGACTGTATGTTATCCAAATGGGAATGTTTGGGTTATAAAATACTATTAATTGTTGAGTAGCTTTTACTTACAGCACAGCATAGAGGATATTTAATTAGAGAGAGACATGCAACATTTTAAGCCTAAATCTGCAGTTTATTACCAAGGATGTGAGAGACAGTAACAGATCTTGGTATTTATAATTTTGTCCCTGGCTCACTAATGCTTCCCTAGCCAGCTATGCAGCCAAAGTTATTTGCATTTATTTGATCAGAAAACGATCATTGTGTACTATAAAAGCATCATTCATTTCCTATTACCATTGATCCCCAGATAGTTTTGCTAAGATCTTGCCAGGAACTTTAAATGGCATCTGGTGGGGCTATACTTTTCTATGATTAATCATATTGTCCAAATTCAGTGATTACAGCTCATTAAAGAGAGCAGATTTCCTATTAATGAATGCCTAGTGCCAGAATTCAATACTCAGAAGTTACAAATCTAGAAATCAGGTAGACACCAGATTCTAAAAGACAAGCACTTACCCAGGGATTTTCCTAGAGAAACTAACACTCACTGGCTCCATTTTGCACATACTGGAAAGTAATCCATTAAGGGATGAGTTTGCTTTGATTTCACATTCTATACACTCTAAGTGCTTTATGGCCAAATATGATTATGGAGACTCAGGATTTAGTTTTTGAAACAATTTATCTTCTGCTTGCTTAATCCTAACAAACTTGTTACAGGCTGCCTGGAAACCATGACCAGGTACAGAATGGTGACATGACATTCTCTAACAGATTGTATTTGCCCTCAGAAAACAGTCTTGTGTTGGAAACCAACTCCTGTTTATCCTCTCCATTCTCGCCCTCCTTTATTCCTCAGGCAGCCTCCAGATGGTCTCCTTGCCTCAGTCTCATCCTCCTCTAATCAATTCTACACACAACCTCTTGATTGCAAGTGTTACTGGGAGGTCACATCTGTTTCCAATCTTTTAGCTAAGGAAATGCCTCTTGTAACAGACAGAATGGACTGCGGTAATAAACGGTCCCCAAATTTAGTGATTTGGAGTAACAAAGGCTTATTTCTTGTTCACACTGTCAGTTTTGGGTCATCAGGAGGCTCTGATGACTTTTTCATTCAGGAACCAAGACAAATGAAGCCTTCACCATTGGGAGCCACACCCATCGCCGTGGCAGGGGCAGGGAGATAGCCAATTGCTCACTGGCTCTTAAAGACTGAGAAGTCTTTCTACCTGCATTTCACGTAGCCAAATCCGGGCATATGGTCACATCCAGCAGGAAGGAGACAGAGAAGAACTGAGAATGTAGCAAGTCTTACATTGGCTCTTAAAGACGCCTTCCTGGAAATGACCAGACATTACTTCCATTCACATTTCATTGAACAAAACAAGATACCTGCCCTTACCATTCTATTGAGTTTCTAGAAAGGAGGAAGATACCTGAAATAGAGCACTGTTGTTCTGCCCTTTCTCTTCCCACGGGCTCTGGGTTTTAAAAGATTTTTACCAGCAAGATCACAGTTATTAGATAATGGTTTTTCCACTTAAAATAACATAAGACTTACAGCTTCCTGTATAGATGCTGTTCTCTGAACAGTAACTTGATATCAAAACTACCTGTGTAACTTAATTAAAATAAAGGTACAGTTTCCATTAGGCCACATACAATCATGAAATTAGTCCGTGAATCCTCATAATTTCTTTTGTAACTTTAGAGATGTAGATGTCTTAGGAAGGTGGCCATTATTATCATGTAACTTTTATGCAGAGGATTTTCCAGAAAGAAGGAAAGTAGCTGAAAGAGGAGAAAAAAAGACTTAGAGACCACATCATTTGCTTTGTAATTTTGCCTGGGGCTGATCTATAACCCCCCACTCACTCAGGGGGGTTCTACGTTGCGCGTGCTCGCTCGCTCTCTCTCTCTCTCTCTCTCTCTCTCTCTCTCTCTCTCTCTCTCTCTCTCTCTCTCTCTCTCTCTCTCTCGGCAGCAGCACCTCTCTGAGCCTAAATGCCCAATCCTCCCCTCGCCCCGTGGCAGAGTGGAGCTGAAGTCATTAAAATGATTATGTATTCAATGCTAGCTTGAAACTGCTGCCACAAGACAGCAGTGTGACTACATTCCCCACATTTCTAAATTAGCTTTATTCCATGTTTAGAATGTATTTCGAGAAAATACCAAAGATCAGAAATCCAAAATAGTGTTCATCTCACATGCCCTTTCAACATCATTTGACACACTTGCTGCTTCTTGAAACACTTTCATCACTGACTTCTGGGACAATCCTGTCTCTTGATTCTCCCCCTACTGTACCAGCCATCCCTTCTCTGTCTCCCTTGCTGAGTTCTCACACCCTACCCCATCTCTTAGTCGTGGAATTCTCTAGGGCTTCAGTCCAAGGAACTTATCAATCTATTCTAGACCCACTCACAGGTGAACTCACCTGGTCTCCATCTATACATTGAGGACTCTCACCTTTTGTCTCCAGTCCAGGCTTCAGTCCTGAAATCCAGATGGTTTTTTTAAATTGTGGTAACATAGATCAAATTTGCCATTTTAATCATTTTTAAATGTAAAACTCAGTGGCATTAATTACATCTACAATGTTGTACTGCCATCACCACCATCCATTTCCAAAGTTTTCATTACCCCAAACAGAAACTCTTTACACATTAAGCAATAACTCCTCCTTCCCCCTTCCCCTGGCCCCTGGTACCTTTCTGTCTCTATGAATTTACATATTCTAGATATTTCATATAAGCAGAATAACAAAATATTGGCTTTTTGTATCTGGCTTATTTTACTTAGCATGATGCTTGCCAGGTTCATCCGTGCTGTAGCACATATCAGAACTTCATTTCCTTTATGGCTGAATTCTCTCCCACTTTACATATATACTGTATTTTGTTTATCCACCAAGACTGAAAAACTGGTTTCCTCCCTCAGATCTGCTCCCCTGAATTCTCCCCACCCCTGCCCATCTCCACAGAAGGGAACCATCCTTCTCATTTCTCATGCTGGAAGCCTCACAGGCATCCTTGATGCGTCTTTTTCTTTCACATGTCATGTATATGTTACGTCCATCTGGAAATCTTATTCGCTCTACCTTCAAAATACATCTAGCATCAAACTTTCCACAGTCTCCACCACCACCACCCTGGTCCAAGCCAACATCTCAAACTTGGATTATTGCAGTGGCCTCCTAAGGAGTCTCCTTGCTCTCACCCGTGTCCTCTACACGCTATGCTCACCAACACAGCCAGACTGATCGTGAATGCAGATCAAGTCACCCCTCTGCTCAAAACCCTCCAGTGTTTCCTCATCTCAGTCAAAATAAAATTCAAGATCTTTGCCGTGGTCCACGTCTCCACAGTCTCCAGCTCCCCTGCTGCCTCTCTCAGCTCAACCTCTCTCCACTCTGCACCTCCTTCACTCTCCTGCTCGTTCCTCAGTCTTGCTAAGCACACTCCCTGTTTTGCACTTGCCATTCCACCCGGTCTCTGCACGACTCACACTCTCATTCTCTTAGGTCTCTGCTCATGTGTAAGCTTCTAACCTTCTCGGCGTAATGTTCTCTGATTATTCCACACCCAGGAGCAGCCTCCTTCCCGTCACTCTCTATCCCCTCCACCCAGTTCTGCTTTATTTTCTCTGAAGCACATATGCCATCTGTTTGTTGATTTGTTTGTCAAGGGTCTTCTCCTATTCAGGTATCACCTCTGTGGGGCCAGGCTCTTTGCCTGTTTGTTCACATGTCCCAGTACCTGGAACAGTACCTGGAGTAGAGTCAGTACCCAGCAAACGCTTACTCAAAGTTGAGAGGTGTGCCCCAGGAAGTTTATTGAGAAAGATAAGATACCAGTGTCTCCAAGTGATTTTCTTTTTTCGTAAATCGGAGTGGCTTTAGGGTTATCTGTAATATAGTGTTTGCACCACTAACTTGTGTTTCAATCTGTTCCCCTGAGAAAGGGCAGAATTATAGCCAGGGGGTCAGATACCCCTGACCATACACATCCTGGGCTCCAGCCATCCCAGGACCTGCTTGCCATTCCCTACATCCCCTGTCTCTTCCCATGGCTTCCTGAAATTCCCAACCCACTCCATTTACCATGGCTAATTCCATCCCCGCTCCATCCCACCTCCTCAAGAAGCCCTGTCATTCCCCCAGCTGGCCTCAATCTCTCCTTTCTCTGCTCTGCGTTAAAACTGAGTTTATTCTACCTGTAGACTTGTGTGTCCCTGTCTTTCTCCATTTCTAGGGTCTGATTCTCAGAGCTGTAGCCTATTCATTCCTGATTCCCCTACAGTACCGTGAACACAATGGGGCATCAATAAAGAGGCAGGGCAATGAAACTTGAAAAGCTGGGTTAGGATGACTCCCCACCTTCTCTATTTAAGAGCCTTTCCAGGGACTGCTAACATGAGCCTTCTGTTTGGCCAAAAGAAAGTGAGCTGCCATTAGCCACACGGTGTCATCTGTGCAATCGCTGATCAGGCATCCCGCATACTAAATTCACAGGTGGCTCGAGGAAAGGGTCTTCTCTCACTGGTCTTGGAAAAATAGTTGTGCTCACATGAGAATACTTATGGAAGGGGAAATTAAATAAGATGGTCTTGCTAAGCTATCGGGAAGTGAATCTTTTAGAATAAAATTACATTAGCATCAGGCATTCTAATATATCAGCTCTTGGATCACTTATTTTGTTCCTAGTACATATTTTTGTATGTTTAATGAACAGAAACATCTCTGGCTCATGTAATGGGTCTAACTTTTAATATTTTTAATCAACTATAGACTAGACAGGCAATAAAATTAGTCTACTTCTTCCCCTTGGCTACTGCTTCCAGTTCTTCTCTGTGTTTGGTCCAAACATTCCTTCTCCTACCCATCTAGTTTCTTTAGCTGCAATAAGTACAGATGTGTGAATCTCAGAGGTGATACAGTGCTAGTATTTATCTTTTTTAAAATTTTCTCAACGCCCCTTTTCTGCTCGCAAGTCCTCTTCTTCCAGAAACTTCCCTTGCTTCCCTTCCTTGAAGTCGGGTGTCTGTGAACCTGAAGAGAAGACATTCCTAGCTTTAGAAGTTCTAGATTCCGTGTGTGCAGGTGGGATCAAAGGGCTGTGCCTTTAGCAAGCTATTCCCATGGAATTGTACCTCCTTACACATTATACTTTGAATCTTTTATTAATAATGTATCACATTTAAGAGAAATATTAGCAAAATGATCACTCAGATGAGAAAAAGTGATCAAAATATAGATAGACATAGAACCCATATTCAGGAATTTTTTTGGATGCAAAAAAAAAGAAAAAAGAATAGCAACTCAAACTACCTTAACTCAAAAAAAAAAAAAAACACAAAACGGATTTTAATGATTCGGATAAGGAAAGAGTCTAAATGTATTTCAGCTTCAGGCAGAAATAGCTCTCTCTTCTCTACTTTCTACATTCCTTTCACTTGGCTTTGGGAACTTTCTCACCCCTGAACCAATCACTGTGTACTCCAGAAGGAGGTGGAGGGACCCCTCCCTGACCCACGTGGACTGAGCTTGTGCAAGGGGATGGTGCCCCATGGAAATTCAGAGTGCCGTGAGCAGAAGGGGAAATGAATGGATATTAGGCAGAGGAAAGTGACCAATATCCATCATGCCATTTTGACATTGCAGAAGACTTGGTGGAGAGATGATTTCTTCCTATATTTGCAGACTTGGAATGTGTAAGGGGAATTAGACAGGATCTGAGGGACACAGCAGAACTGGGATCCATGAGGTAACCAGATCTGCTGGTTCCAAAGCCTCATGTTCTACGCAACTGGACCAGCGAACACAGGCAGGGGGTTAAACTGGACCAATGAATCTGCTTGTGTGAATTTCAGAGGCTGAACTGAAGGAGCTGAATGAAGCCCAGCTCTGCCACCCGGGACCTGAGGCTGGTCATTTGACTCCCCTGAGCTACTAGTTGCCCAATTCCAAGGATTTCTGTGAGGACTAAATTGAAAGTCTCTGTCTCAGCCAGCAGCCAGCTCAGTCCCCAGCGCCGAGAGCTGTCACTCAGTACATGTTAACCACCCCCCAGCCCTCCCCTTCAGGCACGTTTCGCAGAGTTTTGTGTCAGTATTGCTTTCTAAGATGGAAGAGTCTGATTTCATAAAACTTACAATTAAAGAATTCCTGACACTTCCTAAAGCTTGCCGATCGCACACGTTAAGGAGGACACGGTATCGACAATTCCCAACCCCTGGAAGCTGCTTGGGGCATGCGACAGCCGTGCGGGATCTCTCTGAATTCATTGGCCTTATACCTCTGTGTTAGCTCTGCAATGCCTCTGGAGGACGAAGCAAGGAACCCCCTGAGAAAGGGAAGGTGTCCTCGGGTTAGACGGGCGCCAGAGACAAACGGAGCATTATCTGACCATAGAGGAGGAGATTGTTTTTCCCTACTTATCAACCAGGTATGAAATCATTCTCATCTGATTGTGGGAGACTAGACTTCCTGCTGGGCAGTTCGCAAAGAGGCTGACCCCGTTTCTCCTTATGCTAACTTCTCTTTCCCTTCCTCCTCTCAGAATTCTCAAAACTAGTGTTGGCGGCTCAGAAGCGCGAGGCTCTCTCCTTCCTGCTGGCCCCAGCTATGCTGTGGTGCAAGTGCAGCAAGGAAGCACTTACTGAGACGCAGTCAAGCTCCCCCGCCCGGGCAGGCCCACAGCTTCACCAGCTTATCCCCCTGGGAGTTTCCTTGTCTAAGTCAGCAGCGAAATGAAGTCTGTCTGTTGAGTTGACTTGTTACTGATGTCCCAGCAAGGTCATCCTTGAAAAGCCAGACTTCTCAGCAAGGGCATTGTCTCTGCTTTTCAGTGGCTTGAATCTCGGTATGTGGTCATGCACAATCTTTAGAAGATTTCCGGCAACTGGTAGCAGCCTGAGTGTGGATGAAAAAGCAGCTGATTATATAAATTATGCTGCAAACGTACCGTGGACCACTTTGTAACCATTGAAAGAAATGGCTGTATGTCCTGATCTGGAAAGACTTCTACGATACATTGCTCCCTGCAAAAATGAACTTGTGGAAGAGGAACAGTTTAGATAGAGTACGTATAGTTTCATATATAAAATTGCATGCATGCGCTTTTTATATGTTGGTGTATGTAAAGAAAAGAATAAAGAATTCCTGAATTTTAGGGGTTCCCGTGGCCTCCTAAAGACTACATTCCCAGACTCCCTTGCAACTAATGTTTGGCCAATGGTGTGAGCACAAATGACGAGGGGAACTTCCGGATCTTGTGTTTAAATGGAATGGGCATGTCCTCCGTGTCTGTGTTTAGCCCCGCTGTGGAGGGAGTAGTGGGCTCTCTCCTATCATGAAGACAAGGGAGGCTGTGGAATGGCAAGTAGATGGGCTTGCATCCCAATCCAGAGGCAGCCATTACAGCCAGGGAAGCTCACCCTGAGGCTGCGACGGGAGAGAAATCAGCTCCTGTCTTAATTCAGGCATGTGTATATTTGGGGGTCTCTTCTCTGTCCTGATAGGCAAAGTATATTCCCCAGTCAATTGACAGTGGCACCTATGAAGCAGGCAAAGTGGGAAAAGAGGGATTTTTACTTATTTTATCTTTTTTAGAAAAAACCTGATATGCTGCTATTTTTTAAATTATGCAACAAATATGGCTTACTTTTTAATTTTCTTGGACCTCAGTGCCAGAATGAAATTAATTATAAGCCTTGGCTTGTGTTAAACTCTCGTTGTTGGCTCATGCCTGGCCAGCTTTTATTTATTT
>JAQZBX010088702.1:0-12717 GCA_029593785.1 Cabassous unicinctus
AGAATACTCTCTCAAAGGTTAAAACAGTAAGAATCACAAAATAGAGGGTTAATAAAGTAAAAAAGTAACAGTAACAACTAACTTGGGATGTCTTATTTAGTTGAAAAGCATCAATCATTAGATTACATTTAAACATTAAATACAGAGAGCACATAATCACACATAATTATCAAGCAAGACAAGATAAAGCATACTTTCTATATTATTCAACAAAAAGCATTTAATATAATTTTCTTGACTATCAAATATTGTATGAGGGGCTAGAATATAGAATAGTGCAAAAACAGCCTTTGTCTTTACGTAGTTTATAATATAGTATGATTATATATAAATAATTGTTTAATATATTATTAAAATAGATTATAGAAGAGATAAAACTGACGTAATTTAAAATTTTTTTTTCAAGTTTATTTGATCAACAAATGATTCGGGAAGTACCAAACTAAAAATGATGCAGAGTTTTGCTGAAGATGTGGAAAGGGGAAGCTTATATGTTACAAAGGCAGAAGCAAGTGAAGAAAAAAATTCTGATTTGTTATCTAAGGTGCATTGCCTGATCTGAGCTATTTTTGGAGGAAGGCCTCTCTTTAAGGGATCTATTTCTGATTGGCTGGTATTAAAATTTGTCTCTTTGTACCAAGGCACCCTCTGCCAAAAATCACACTACTTGGGTTTGTCTTCGCTCAGAGATTGACGAAGACTAGACACCCCAATCTAATGGCCTCCTCTATTTTATTTTAAGAATTATTATAATAAAATAATATAGTGTTTTTGTCAAACAGGTGAAGTTAATACATGGGGTTGGTTTCAGATGATGGAAGCCTGAAAGAGAAAAAAGAAACCTTGAAATAAACCACAGGTAATGACTGTAGGAAGCAGATTGTTTCCATACATGTGCCCAGGGCATCAAACAGAACAGATGTAGTAACTAGAACCTCAGATCTCAGAGGAGACTCTTAGACCTCTGAGGAGGGCATTCTTCCTATCTTATGCTGAATCCTAGTCGCAACATCAAAGAACAGAATACACAGTGGTAGATTTCAAGCTGAGAGTCAGTGGATAAACAACTGGCACAAGTTTGATTTCCAGTAATAAGGATGTAGGTTCTTTCCACTCCCCTTCGTCCTACAAACACATCCTCCTCACAGTACACACACACCTTATCCCATCAACCCAATTACATTATAGATGCAAAGTTTTGTTAAAAATTATTCTCAATGTTTATATTGTTACGATATCGTAAATATTCACAACTGAGTCATTAGTAGTGCTATACTTACATTTCCTGTAAAATGCATTTTTTTTCCTGGAATTCATCATGTCTTAGGTTTGTTTGTTCATTTGTTTGAATTATGCTTATCTGCCATATAAATAATTTTCCTCTAGATAAATATCATTTCAATATTGCAACTACTTCAAAAATGCTTTCAATTTCTTCTTCATTTAAACCTGCTGTATTAAAATTCCCTGATGATGTCTTGATATGGGTTCTTTTCATCAATTGTACTGGAGATTTGAAGGGCTTTTCAATGTTGAATCCAAGTCTTTTAATTCAAGAATATTTCCTCAAAACCTTTCTTTAATATTTTTCTTTCTCTCATTTTTTTCTATTCCTTTGTTCTTGATTTCTTATATTTGGAAATTGAGTCACCTAGAAATATTTAATTTCATCATGTTTTCTTCCCTAATTCCCATCTCTTTATTTTTGTTTTCCTTTATGATTCTAATGATCATATTTAAAACTTTTTTAAAAAATTATTTTTATTCCACCATGTGTTAGTTTTATATCAGTTGATAGGTTCTTATCTCTCTGAGTAGATTAATTACAGTTCTTATTTGAAGAAGTTGTTTTGTTCCCTATAAATTCTATACCTTGTCTCCACCCCCACCCCCCATTTTTTAGGAGGTATCAGGGAAGGAACCTGGGACCTCATATATGGGAAGCAGGAGTTCAACCTCTGAGTTACACCTGCTCCCCTATGGCTTGCCATTTTTTCCTGCTTTTTTGATTTGGATTTTGCCTTTTACTTTAGGAAATAAATTCAAAAGGCTAGTGGCCCCTGACTGTCTCTTAATTGAAAGGACTTTGATCCTGAGCAAGACTTGTACCTGGTAGACTTAACTGAACCATGGTCTCCCAGGTTTTTCACTTGAGGACCCACAGTTTCAAGTATCATGAAAGATTTCCTTTGGGAGTGTCTCTTAACTCAGAAAGGAAACTGCCTTAGCTGTTAGGATTCTGAAAGCCTAAGGAAGTAAGAGAGATGGGTTCAGCATTTCCTTAAAGTAATCTTCTAGGGTTTTGTGTGAAATAGGAGAAGCAGTTGCCTAGATGTATGAGGTTGGTGAGAGGATCTGGGGGCGAAGAACTATCTATACAGAGTTTTAGCCAAGCCTCCTGTTTTCAGTTCCTCCTATTTAGACATATCTGCTAACTCCAATTTGAAGCTTTGGAGGTATTCTTCAGCACCATTCCACTTGATTCTGAACTTTGCAAATTTACGGCTTAGTTGTCTGCAGATTTAGTTCAAGAAAGTCAGATACTGGTTATCTTTCTACTCTCTAGCTTCCAAAACATTGTTGTTCGTTTATTTTCTCCCAACCTTTTTGTCCTTGTGTATTTGTGCTTTAAAAACAAAACAAAACAAACTCTTCACTATAATTTAAGTGAAGATTCAAAAGGAAGAAGGAAATATGCTCATTCAAGCTTCCATATCTAATCAATAATTTACACAATTTTTCTTTTTGCCCTTATTCTTACTATATCATTTGTATTTTATATTCTTATTGTTATTGCTTTTCTAGTTTTACTCAAGATGCCAATTTTGTTGATAATAATTTCTTCTTGTAGTCCATTCTTCTGGGGTTGATTTCCTTCCTCCTAAAGTATTTCATTTAGGTGTTTTCTTTTTTCACTTTTTTTTTTCTTTATAGCGAGTGTTAAATGCTCAGGCATTGTAGTTTTCATTTTCAAATGATAGTTTAGTTGGGTTTTCTATTCTGAATTGAGAATTCACAGTATTTTCTTTTGTACTTCCTATTAGATCCTCAAATAGTTTAGAAGCATATTCTTTAGTATCCTCTCATTTAGATTTTCCTGTTGCCATTCTGTTAATTCATTTCACGTTTGAGTCAATTATTGTTATAGAACATATTTTGTATGAGTTCAATTATTTTAAATTTGTTGACTTTTGTATTATGACCAACCACATGATCTTTCTTGGTGAATGTTCATGAGTGTTTGGAAAAAATGCATTTTGAGTTTGTTGGGTAGAATATTAAATAAATACCAACGATTTACACATATAGGATACTTATGTTGTCCTAGCGGATTGATCCTTTCTCATAATGTAATTTACTTCTTTGTCTCCAGTACTTTTATTTGCTCTGAAGTTTATATTAACAGGTACTAATTTACCCACTCCTGTGTTTTAAAAAACATTAATGAATGAATGATATGACTTTTTCAATCCTTTTACTTTCAACTTGACCCTGTCATTTAATTTGAAGTGATTTTTTTTATAAACAGCATGTTTTTCTAATCTACTTTGACAATTTCTATCTTTTCATTGTTATATTTTGACCGTTTATACTGAAAACAATTATTGGTATGTTAGAGTTATGGTTCTTTGTTAATGCTTTTTCTGTTTCTTTCCTTTGATTGTCATTCTTCTGTTTCTTTTTTCTTGCCTTTCTATGGAATACTTGAACAGAGTTTATAATTCAGTTTTTATTTGTTTATAGTTTTTAAATGAATTTTTAAATCTTTTTATATAATTTTGTTTGTCTACTTAGAGTATAGCAATGTATATATAGGAATTGTTATAGTCTACCGATATCAACATTACACCTCTTCAAGTGAAGTGCGGAAATCTTACTTTGGTTCCTTTACCTTCCCAAGCTTTAAATATTATTGTCCTGGAGAGCAGATGGTGTTACAGTTTGTTTTTTCAATATCAACTATTCTTTATAAAACCCACGAAGGAAAGGTTGTGCCCATATCTCTATCTTTCTGTTGTTTTTCATTCCTGATGCAAAGAATTGCTTCTTTTATCATTTCTTTTCTGTTTGAAGATCTTCCTTCAGCCAATATTTAAAAGTGCGATAGGAACAAATTATTTTAGTTTTCCTTTGTTTAAATATGTCTTTATTTCTCTTCTATTCCTGAAAGATTGTATTGCCTGATACAGAATTAGTGGTTAATATTTTTGCTCAGCATGTGAAAAATGTGCCACTTCCTATTTACTACAATTGTTCAGAAGAAATATCCACTGTCTATATTTCTTTCTGCATTCAGGATGCAGTGAGGGTCATATTAGGTTCATAGGAGGACTTAGAAGAAACTCCAAACCCACTGCTGAAATTCAAGGATATGTGTTGTCTAATCTAATAAGCTATTGATGAACATGAGTCACACAAAGAGATAGAATAAAGGTAGAGACAAAGGATGTCCACTTTTATCATATGTCATGAGTTGAACCTTGAAATATGATGGCTGGAAGCATGGGTCATCGAAATAGAGAGGACTTGAAATTATAAATGTGTGTAATAAGAAGTCATCACTATGCAATAGAGTCAAGAGAATACTTTCAAATTCTGCTTGATTCCAGCAGGAATCAATGATTTTAACCAATCCAAATTGGTGGCATGCAAGTTCTTGTCTTCAGTCAATTAAAGCTGAAGAAGCTCTACAAAGAGGTTGGTTCCATCACCATCAGAAATGGGTTGACAAAGATAAGTTGAATAGGTACAGTTCATTAATACACACTTAATAAAAATACAGATTATCAAACAAAGAAAAGAAGCACCAACTGCCTCTAACTTGGTGAGCATAATGTGGGTGGTAGTGATAAGGTCATAACTTCATTGGCCAACATTCACAAGGATGAAATCTTTACACTGACCAAATCAAATTTATTGGTCCCATGCAGTGAAAAGAGGACACTCCACTGAAGCCATAGAATAACTTTCAATAGGGGAGAGGAAGGAAGAATATTTTGTTTGGTTTGGGTTCTTTCAGAAGGATTCTGTGGCATTTGTAATGAGTTGGGGGCCATTTCTAGATTAGTTGTTGTTTCTGAGGTGGATTAGGAGAAGTGCAGTATAACCAGAAATTAGGTGCTGTCATGAGCAGAGGGCGGCTTAGTAACTGGGTATATCTAGTGAGTGGGTACAACAAAGTGGTTCTGGGGCATCATGAGTAAGAAATCAGTAGACCCACAAGGAGGGGGTCTTTATGGCATTTCACAGCTGTTGTGAGACTTTGGGAGAATCTATGTTCCCTCTGAATTTCTTTTTTAATTTTTAATTTTTATTTTTACAAAAGTTTAGATTACATAAATGTTGTTCCCTCTGAATTTTGCAGCTGTTTTATCTGTTTCTGTTTCCCCATATGAATAATGCAGGACTAATTTTTTTTTTTTTGTCAGAGGTGATTTTCACATTTTACTCTTTCAGTGAGAAAAGGCTAGATCAATGAGCACATGGCTACCTGGAGATTATTGCACCCTGGACCTATGTTTAAAATAATAATAATAAATTCTCCACGTGATGGACAACTCTCACCCTTAGTTCTTGTGGCCATTAAGACTGACTCAGGATGTGGTGAAGGATGAGTCTGTGGGTGAAAAGTATCATTTACCACAGCTAAACAGGTCTGACAGCAACTGAAAAATTATTGGGGAAGTAAATATAAGGAGGATGGAAAGGAATGATATAAATAATAAAAAGGGGGGAAATAATTTCCTGGATATTTGGAGTACAAAAGAAGATTGAAAACAGAAAAGGGATAAGGAGAAGAGAAGCAGAAAAGGAGAAACACATATCTGTCCCATGAATGGGAGAGCCAGCAGGACAACAAGCAGTATTTCTTGCAATTTTTCCATCCCCAAAATTTCTTAAATGTCTCCAAAATCACACTTTTATATAGCTATTTGGAAAAAGTAACTCCAACTGGTCCCTTAAGTACACAAAGAAAACATAACCTGCCCCCTCCTATCTACAGAAGACATCATCTGAGGCCCTCTTTCATCATTTTCCAGGTTGTAGGCATTACACCTATGTCCAAAACACCTATGTCCATGAGATAAATATCCACCAATAACCATTTTTTCCCCACTATTGGAGACATACGAAGATTGCAAAATTCTGCCCACTTAGAGTTAGAAATGACCATCTGACTTGCTTTGACTAATGACATATGATAGGAAGTAGAGTGCTTATCTTCCAGGAGGAAGCATTTAGTTATTAGTTCGGGCTCAGCTTTCCAATCCTGTATTTCTCTGTCATGGGAGCACATATGGAAATGGAGATGTCTGAAGGACCAAAGAAGCTTGTTATGCCAAACCTGTATGTAGAAGACATCTGCCTCAGAGTGTCACAGGCACATGAACTGAATGTTGTATGTGCAAAAAATAAACCTGTTGTGCATTTAGGCAATGATGATCTGCAATTGTTACCTCAGTATCCTCTTATTCACCTTGATTAATTCAAACATTCACATTTTACAAGGGTTTCAAATAAATGGTATTACTTCTAGTTCCTTACATTAAGCTATCTTGTTTCCATACATTTTAACATCTTTGCCACCCCAGACCTGTGTGATAACCTAATTTTTGTCATGACATCTGGTAATCACCTCGAAGACTCTGAGAAATCAGGGAATGGACATCTTACTCTTGTAAGTAAATCTGGTACTTATCACAGAACTAGTGTCTAGAAGAGGTTGAGTAAAGTTTAATTTAAGTTTCCAGCTCAATTTATTGACCTTAATTGCAAGGTGTCCTTCATATCTATGTCCCATATTCAAAAACTTGTGTGGATTTAGGCAGAGTTGTGTTTCTAAAACTTCATAACAATGGAAATAACATGGAAAATATATAAGGTATTTAGAAATTTTATGCATGTTAAAATGATATGACCTTTATTTTATATATATAGAAAAAGATTTGCCTAAATATTGAGCATTTATTTAATCCTATGAGATGAAATTAAATTTTGATTACATTTAGATATCTAATTGTCTCAAGGTGTGTCTCATCAGGCCCACACTTCTTTTTGGTTTAACTAATTCAGAAACATTAGACTGCGGTGTCTTCAATTTATGAGAATTCCAAATACAGAAAGATTACAGTACTAAAACCTGAAAAACCTCTTTTTGGTACTTCAATGCTCATTCTTAGAGCCAAAAGAAAAATGAAAAATTTTCACATACACAAAACACTTAGGGATTCTCTGGGGAAATTACTTTCCCTTCAGATTTCTATAAAAGAATCTATGACCCATAGATCTCTCTACTTTTTATTTTAAAACTCAAATAATATAAATTCTTTAATTTAATTGTTTGCTAATTCTAGACTTTTTAGCTTATGGAGCTTTTGTTGCTTAAGAAATAATAATTACATTCTTAAAAAATTGACTCTGCAACCAGTATTTGCCATAATGAAATATATATTGAGCATTTATTACATGCCCAAAATTGTGATGTTACATTTGCACATATTTTTAACTAGACGCTATGTGAGATTACAGGAAAATGAAGTAAGTTTTCAATTATAAAATATTTCAGGTAAACTCACACATTTGTAGTGGCATTTGAAAGACCGACTATTCTTGTAACCTTTAGAGGAGAGTGGATGGATGTCATGATTTTCAAGTCCCTTTCATGTTCAAAAGATAAATTAACTATTTATTTTCATATTCTCATCTCCTTCTGCAGCAGTCTTTGTAGTGCATCTTTTACATCTTTGTTCCTTAGGATATAGATGAGAGGGTTCAACAACGGTGTGACGACAGTGTAGAAGAAGGTGAAGAACTTGCCATGTTTTGAAGCAAAGTTGTTTTTAGGGTCTGTGTAAACCATTGCCACTGTCCCATAAAACAAGAAGACCACAAGAAGGTGGGAGAAGCAGGTGGCAATGGCTTTCTGCCTTCTCTCCTCTGACTTGATTTTCCCAATGGCTTGAGCTATGTAGCCATAGGACATTAAAATCAACCCCACTGGCACAATGGTGAAGAAGAGAGCAGAAATGGTCACCTGCAACTCATTGGAGGAAGTTTCTCCAAAGGCCAGGCATATGAGGGCAGACATCTCACACAGAAAGTCATCCATACAGTGGTGGGCACAGAAGGGTAGCTGCAGGGTGATGGGGGATTGGATCAGAGATTCCATCAGGCCAGAAAACCTGCAGTGAGTGCCAGCTTCCATCAGAGAAGGGGGTACATGATGATGGTGTAGCACAGTGGCTGGCAGACAGCTATGTAATGATTAAAGACCATCATCACTAGCAAGATACCTTCTGTAGCACCCAGACAAAGGAACAAGCAGAGTTGGATAACAGCCTGTGTAGGTGATAGTCTTGTCTGGTCCCCACAAGTCTGACAGTATCTGAGGAACAGTGGTTGTGGTAAAGCAAAGCACCAGGAAGGAAAGATTGCTAAGAAAGAAGTACATGGGGGTGTGGAAGCGAGGATCTTTGCAAGAAAGTAAGATAATGGTCAAGTTACTTAAGATGATCATCATGTAGAACATGATGACAATCCAGAAGAGACTCATTTCTAGCTGGGGGCATTCAGAGAAGCCAAGAAGGATGAAACCAACAGGGAAACTTTTGTTGGTAATTCCTGTTGGGTTTGGCATTGGGTTTAGATGTAATCACAAGTAATATTTTGTAACTTGATTTTGTAGAAAGCCTCTACTGCAAATTATTTAGAGAAGGCAAACACTATTTTTCTAGGAAGTCTCCAGACACAGAACATATGGATATTTTCCCTTATCTTAAGCCAATGTGATATAACCTTTCTCTCATAAGTCCATATTATTTATACCAAATAGGCATTTGTAAGGTACTAACCCTTGGAATTCACCTCTAAAATCTGTAATCACAACTCCCCTAGTCACTTCTTCCAAATTACTTAGATTATTTGAATATTCTTCTAAAGTTGATCTTTCAGTCACATATTTATTATCTATTCTAAAATATGTATAATAAAATGGTAAACTCAAGTCTTATTTTTTGAATGTATAGTCCCCAAGAGTAAAAGAGTATTATTTCTCAATGCTTTATGATGTTCATAGGAACACATGTAATGGATATAATCCTTCATAAAAGGTCTTCTGCTTCCCAGTGACTGATAATGAATCCTGAACAATGAGACCCTGTACCTAATATTATTCTTTGAGTTCCTAAAGAAGCACCTAGGCATAGGAGAAAAAACAGCTTTTAATTGATCTAAATCTGCGTGGGATATCTAGTTCTTTTACCTCACATGAGTTCATTTGAATTGTTTACAGTAAACAATTTAATCCTGAGTCACTATTCTCATCTGAAAATGGTTCTAATAACTCCCACTTTGCTGCTAAAGGGGATAACAGTATAATAGTGCCTACTACATTTTATCACAAAACACTAAGCAGTACTAAAACTAGTTGTTATCTAATTTGTGCACCACAAATATCCATTACTTTTATCCTCACTAATTAACTGGGTATAAAAAAAATCAACCAAGTATCATAATTAAAAGGATAGAAATAATCTGTATTCTAATTGTTAGCTCCATGAGTTTACACAATATATTTAGTTCATAATTGCACAATCATAAAGTATTTATTTTTCTCTGTCTGGCTTGCTTCATTCAACATAATGTCCTCCAGGATCAACTATGACATACAAAAGCATATCATGGTGTTTGTAACTAGCATAGCTATTATATGGGGATGAAAGTGGTTGAAAGGGAAAATCTAAGGTCAAGTATGTTACTAGAAGGAAAAATAAAAACTGTAACATGGGACTATATAAGACAGTAAAACCTCATGTAAAACATGAATATGGGTGATATTACATATATAAGACTGTTTTTGCAAAATGCAAATAGAATTATATTAGATAGAAGGAAAATGAATAGGAGCTATGTATGACAGGGGAAGCAAAAAGAGATTGAGAGGTAATGAGTTTTGTTTTTTAATATTATTATAATTATTATTGGAATAATGAAAGTGCTCTAAGAATGATTGAAGAGATGAATGCACAAATATGTGATTACACCAAAAACTATTGATTTTATACTTTAGATGGATTTATACTTTATTAATATGTAACAATAAAATTGATAAAAATAAGATGAAAAAATAGAAACGAAAAAACTGTCAAAAATTTAAAATCTGTAATTATTTAAGGCTTTGTTTCATGAGAAGGAGGAAAATATGAAACAAAGGCTTTAACTAAATATTACCTTGGAGCATTGGTTTGGGGGAAGATTTTCATTGAATATTAATTTTCTGTCTTCAAGAATTGTCAAGTAGTCTAGAGGAAATAAAGAATATGTTAGGCTCAAATTATACTGATAGTTAAAAGAAATTTGATTCATGGATTTTGAAAAGTAAATTATGAAAGTAGCCAAACTGAGCAAAAATTTGAAGAACATTATTTGGTGGTATCTCTATTCAATATCAATTTAATTATGTTTATTCAGTGTCTGCTAAATGCCAGGAATTATGCTGTGATCTAGGCATACACTATGAACAAGAAAAATGAAATTCTTGCTTTTGGAATTCAGAAGTAACAAGTAAATTAAAGATCCAATAAATAAACCATAAAAATTCAACAATTTCAGAGGATGTGTTCTATAAAGGAAAAAGAAGAGGGTATTATGATTGAAAAGAAGAGAAGATGCAAGAAATAGAGGAAAATAATTTCATGCATCAAAAGTCTCTTGATGTAAAGGTGTGGAAAAATAAATTGCTGGTATGGCTGGAGCAAACAAAAGTGGGTGTGCACTACAGATACATTGTGTGAATTCAGCTTCCCTCTTCTTACTTCCTAAAGATCCTTTTCTTGAAGTCATTTTTTTTTCTTTACAAAGCATCCTGAATTAATTATACAATGTTCATTCTGTCTCCATCAGCCTGTACCACTGGTTCAGTTTTCTTCATTTCTACAGACTCATTTATTTCATTTACTTACTTACCCATGCTCTTGATGCAATACTGTACTAAATTATGGAGTGTGAAGAAAATTTTGCAAGTTGTCATTCTGTGACTTAGTTTTTCAAATACCATGGGTTTAGGATTTCCTTATGCAAGGAAAAAATAAAATCAAGCCAGTGGTATTATGTGTTATTTTGGGGTTAAAATTACATTGAATTATTTTTTTGAATGTAAAATCTTCTTCACTCTATAAATGCATTTATGAACACTATAAGTAATTTAAGATATATATGAAAGAAGAAGAAGAAACTGAATATCACCTGTAATCTTATCATCAAATATAATATTAACTGTAAATATTTGGTTGCTTATTTTCAATGTTTTGATTAATAAAAAACACACATATATGGATATAGTATATACTATATATGACACACAAATATAAGATATAAAATTCAAATCAGGTTGTATATAGCTCTAAATTTACCTAAGTATTATAATTATGTATGTGTTGTTATGTATGAAAATACTTTTAGAAAGATCACTCTTTTGAATATAATTTAAAGTAATATTCCATCTTAGTAAAACTTATATAACAATTTTCCTCTTATTTTCAATGAAGGCTTCCAATATTTTTCCTAATCTAAATCAACTCTGTAATGAATAATTATGTGAAAAGCTTACATATATATCTGAAAGTTCATTTTCATTAAAAAATACTGTACATTTTTGATTCATATGTTCAGGCTACTATCTTTCAAAGATCTACCATAACCATATACCTCAGAGTGCAGCGCCTGGAGCCTCTTTTTGCTTTACTTGTAACACCACTGATAAGCATTCATTTATCTTCTCTCCAATTCATCAAGTATACGAAAGGGACACCATTGTGTCCTTAACTTGCACTTTTTACCATTAATGAATTATTTTGAATTTACTGGTCATTTGCTAATTCCTCTTCACTGAAATCTTTTCAGGTGCCAAATTTCTTTTTTTAATTGATATGTTTTATATTTGTCTAAATTTGTAACAGATTGTTATAAATTACTAACATTTGGTCTTTCTTTAATGTGGCACACAAAATTTTACCTTTAAAAATTTTTTTTAATACGGCTTGCTTCTATTTTTTCCCCTCAGAATTTCGTTTTCTTTTATTCAAACTTTAATTTATTTTCCACAGCATTTTTGTAATTGCCTATGCTCATAGTTTAGCTAAAATTTTACCCATACTTTTATCTATTATTTTTAAATTTCAGTTTCTATGTCAAAACCTTTACTTAGTTTGATTTATTTTATTTTAGTGTTTGTACAAGATCTAAAATTTATTCCTAATGATCTGTTAAATTTTCCAACACATAGTGGCCCACTAGAATCATGGCAGGAGCCATGCATTCTATTCTCTTAGTTATGGTAAAAAATTGACCTGATCCCACTTGCCCTCTCTCTTTCATTGTTACTTTCACCAGATAATGACATTAGAAACTTCCATTGATTTCATTAAGTCTTAAATAATAAATAGATTAACATGTAGATTTTAGTTCTAAATTGGCCATAGCTTCATAAAGTCTAATCTATATGAATATAGAAAATATTATATATGAATATATAAAATATCTATACATAAGAAAATTAAATACTAAGGATATATTTTAAAACTCACTAAAATATCCACCTTCATGCCTTTCAAAATGATGGATTCTTTAAGGTAACTGAGGTGACATGATAAAATATGTACAATAAAATTTCTAAAGTAAGAGTCATAAAAATATTTGAGTGTTTTGGGGTAATAAAAA
>JAQZBX010088703.1:0-12716 GCA_029593785.1 Cabassous unicinctus
GTGCCAAAGAGTCTTATCCCTGGAAATCGTGTCCAATGCTGGGGGGAATTTATTCCATTTATATGCTGAGGTTAGCTTAAAAAGAGTCTGCATTTGAGCAACAAGGAGGCTCTCAGTAGATAATTCTTAGGCACCCTATAATACTAGGCTAAGTTTCAATTTCAAGAGTAATGGTTCATAAGCACAGTCATCAATATCAAGGGCTTGTCAATGGACCATCCTCCTTCACTTGTCATTGCCCTTGTACTTAAGGGATTCTTGCTGCTCCATTAGAGAATGTGGCAGAGCTCCCCAGGATATTCTTTCAGTTATTGTGTGACTCTCCACCCACCATAACAATGCCCTATTAACATTTAAACACATTTATATGCCTTATATGTATGTCCAGGTGAACTTCCTCCCATGTATCCCCCATCACTGACACCCCACACCAATGATCCTCCCCTGTCAGAGTTGTAACCCTTGTGTGATCCTAAACTTCTTCAAAAATGAAGACAATGTGGTCTCCCTACACGTTACTCTACTGTCCCTTCTATCTGAATTTATAATTAGTACTAGAGTGGTAAGTATACATCCATGTTACTTAAGTCTTTTTGTGTCCATGTGTCAGCTGGGCACTGAATGTCAACTGAGTTGCAACACCTACTCTCCAGTTCATTGAACTCACTCAAGACAACTAACAAGTAGGAGATGATGGACAACCACCATACCAAGAAAATGAGAGAGTCTACAACTTCAAGTAAGAAAATCCTATCCATCAGCCATGTGGGATCAAAGCCCCCTCTCAATTAGAGGGGGAGTGGGCATCACGATCCCAGAATCCTCAGGACATGGAAATGAACTATGGATTAAAGTAGACTGACTGGTACTCTAGTATAGCCTTTTCATGATCCTACCAATAGAAGAAATTATGTCATTGGTGTGAAGGCTATGGTCACTGGACATTCTTAGAGCAGGGAGAGTGAAAAACATGTATAATACAGGGGCATTTTCAAGACTTGGAAATTGTCCTGAATGACATTGCAATGACAGATATAAGCCATTATATATCTTGCTATGACTTACAGAATTGTGTGGGAAAGAGTATAAATTACAGTGTAAACTGTAATCGATGTTTAGTGGCAATGCTCCAAAATGTGTTCATAATTGCAATGAATGTACCACACTAATGGAGGATGTTGTTAAAGTGGGAAAATGTGGAAAATGTGGGGATTTGGACATATGGGAATTCCCTATATATATTTTTTAATTAACATCTATATAATCAATGTATCTTTAAATATATATATATATATATATATAAAATAAAGAAATAAGATCATCTACCCGGACCTCATCCTCTATGATGAGATGTTCTCCAATGCTTACAAAATCTGAGAGATTTCGAACTGGCTCTGACTGAAGGTGAAGGAGAAGATGTTCAATCGGACAAAGGGTACATTAATGATGCACTTATCAGTGGACATGCCTCTGCCAAAGGCCCTGAGGGTGAAAGTATGAAAGCACATTCGTCACTGGTGTTGATATTGTCATGAACACCACTTGCAGGAAACCAGTTTCACAAAAGAAGCCTACAAGAAGTACATCAAAGATAACATGAAATCAATCAAAGGCAAACTTGAAGAACAGAGACCAGAAAAAGTAAAACCTTTTATCACAGGGGCTGCAAAACAAATCAAGCACATCCTTGCTAATTTCAACATCTATCAGATCTTTATTTGTGAAACTATGAATCCAGACGGTATGGTTGCTCTTCTGAGCTACCGTGAGGATGGTGTAACTATGTATATGAACTTTTTAAGCATGGTTTAGAAATGGAGAAATGTTAACAAATATGGCAATTGCTCTGGATCTATCACCCATCTTCATAACTGGCTGATGATTTTTGTCCACACAACACCAGGACTTAGACAGATGGACTGATGCCATCTCAAAATCGTCATTGATTTTGATCTTTATTTATTTGGAGTGGAGAAAAAACATAGTATGTAGGTTGTCTAAAAACAAAAATGCATTTAAACTCATTTGACAGGATGCCACTGAGTTTAATGTATTTAAACTAAATCCATCCTGCAGTGTTCCTAGAGAAGCTAGAGCCTATTTGTAGATAACTGCTACATAGCATAAGACTATCTTCAGATAAATATGTCTACAGTTAATCTACTTCTGGCACTGGAATATAAAAACAAGAACCAAGAGTGTTAATTCTGATTTGAAGAGAGAGACCATATTCATATCGGTGCAAACATTTGAAGTGGATCTTCATACATTTTGTCATCTACAAATGGAAGTGGCTAAATCTGAAAGAGTTTACCAAAAGAAAAAAAAGAGACTATAAAATACAGTTGGAAGCTAATTATAGTCTGAGTTATTTATCATAAATCAAGCAGAACCAGTTTCTAGAGAAATCTAAATTCTCTTGGAATGAATGTGGCAAACTTCCTGGCATTGGGATAGTAAATAGAACAAGAGTCAGGCAAACTGGCCTGTCCCACCACCTCTTTTTGTGCAACTCATGGACTAAGATGGTTTTACACTTTTAAACAATTGAAAAAATCAAAATACCTTGTGATATAAAAATTATATGAAATTTAAATTTGTGTGCAGTTTTATTGGAACATGCTTTTTTCTTTAAAAAATAAATAAAATTGTACAAGTCTGTCCAAAGCATCTTTATTCAGAATAAGCAAAATGCAGATATTGCACAAATATCCATCAAAGCAATTTGATAATCAAATGGTGAAATAATTATAAAACATAATACTACACAAATTTTAAAAGGAAGACTACTGATACACTCAACAACTTGGATGGGTCTCAGAAACATTAATTTTGAAAAAAATAAAGACTCAAAAGTGTGCTCATTCCATGATGTAATTTATAAAGATTCAGAGCACAAAATTTGAACCCATGGTAAAGTAAGTGAACCAATAAATGGATTATTATTTGTCTCTTGGAAAGATGAAAGGAGAAAGTATGTACTAGGGAGGGGCCTAGGGAACTATCTAGGATGAAAGTTTTTCAAATTTCACTTAATAGTTGGAAAATAAGTTTCATGATTTATCTATTTTTAAATGTTGCCAAAACACAGTAAAAAATCATGTTCAACTAATTAAATTCAGTTAATTATATGTATCCTGAAGTGCATAGAGGTGAAATATTCTGATGTTTGCAACTTTGAAATGCAAAGAAATAAAAAAGATAAAATAAAGATGGTTGGATTGATGGTCAGAAGGTGGATAAGTTAGTTGATGTATAATAAAACAAACATAGCAAATATTTATTCAATATGAGTTAATGCGATAGGTAGATATTTGCTCACTGTATAATCCTTTCATCTTTATTATATGTAAATTTTCAACATGAAATGTGATGTACAAGTCAAAATAAATTACCCCTTTTAAAGAAATATGACCAGTTCATTGCATCTTATTAAGATAATTTCCGGTAATTTTTAAATGGATGAACAGCATATATCATATGAAGCCACTTTAAAGTATCAAAATTAAGAATTCCAAATAACAAATCATATTAAAGAAGACAAAATCCTCTACAGAAGATGCTAATGTTTTAAAATTTTTCCTTATTGTTATCTTAAAGCCAAAAGAATAATTAAGATTTCAAAATAAAATACATTAAAATTTTTAAAAAAAGATTCTTAAAGAGAAATACATATTAAGTTAAAATGAAATGCACTATAGATTGCCATGATTGAAAATGACAATCAGGTGTATTCCTTTGAAAAACATGTAATTATTTGCCAAATTTTTCATTTTGGTGTGTTCAAAAATGTTCAAAACAGTGCAATGAGAAAATACATATATGAAAGAAGTGGGCTCAAAAATTGAGAAAATAATGCTATTTTCTGATGTTGTGAAATAAAATATTCTAAAAGTTGAACATTGAAACAGAGAAATGCTCATCTTCTCATCCAAAAATATTCATGCATTAATTGCTTAGTAAAATCTACGGCAATATTTTTGAAGCAGAAAAACGTGTATTTAGTCTATAAACACAAAATAAAAGGATGTAAAATCGATTATTTACTTTAAGATATATGTCATGATAACTTCCACATATCAAATACAACAATAATTTTATATATTATTTTATATATTTTTCTAGTTTTGTAAAAATATAAAAACTGGTATGAAAAATTATTTATGGGTTTCAGATTTTTGCATATTTGTAAATTTTCCATAATTTTATTTGCTATCATAGTGATTTTAATATAATTAGTGTATTTAATTTGAACATTAATAATTTTGTGCTCTGGTTAAAATGCATTAAATATGCAAAACTACCTACCAAAACCTTAACCATGTGATATATATTTATTACATCTATTTTTCTATTGCTCATCTATTAGCTATCCATCTATTTATCTATCTATTTATCACAACAAGAAGTGTATGTGCATGAATGGTTACAAAACTTTACTATTTCACTTTTTTCTAGCCTATTTGAAATGCTATACTGATGATTAAGAGTGATGATCCTATTTGGAAAGATTGAATTTGGAAATGTTTTGGTAATGGATGGTTTTGGTTGTAGCACAAAATTGTGAATGTAGCAATCAGCCCAGAAATACATATCTGATTGTGGTTAAAAAAGGAAATCAGTTCTATATAAGGTAATAGAAACATTTTTTAAAAAAGCATTAACCTGCACTACACAAACAATGAACTCTAAGTTATACCATGGACTATAGTTAATAGTGTTATGTAGGTATCCTGTATTTTATGCATGATTGTTCTGTAAAGCCACAAGCTCTCTAATAAAAAAAGAGTGATGATGAACAAAGCAGCTGAAAATATGATTAAGATGTGTGATTCTAAAAGCAAATATAGGTGAGATACTGAAAAGCTAGGCAGGAGACACAGACAGAAATGACTTTAAACATGTAAATTGAATGAATGGAAAAATCCATTAGAAAACAGATACTCATACCTGTATGTAGGCATCAGACATTTATTACCAGTGCAAAGAAAACCAGATATTACAATAATGAAAATTTTAAAAACAGAGAACACTGAGGTTTTTATTTATGAGTCTGTCTCATTTGGCATTTTTAGGACATTGAGATACTCTCTCCGCCATAACCCTCAAGTCAACTCTTCCAGTTTTTTGGTATATATAACATTATTCCATATATTAATTCCTTCTAAGTACCACTAATCAGAGGAAATTCATAATCCCAATATTAGAAAAGACTGTTGAGGGTCACTAGGTTAGTAGATATGTACACACAAGTTCAAATACATCTACACAACTGCACATTACAAAGGAAAGTAATTTTCATGGACATAAAGAAGCTGTTAATATACCTCAATTCAATAAATTCAGAGAAAATTATTATGCAGAAAATTTACAGAACTAAAGACAAGAACATGGGAATTTGAGAAATAGAAGAAAACACGTTACAAAGGACTAAATTAGTAGGGTTCACATCTGAAAAGGAGAAGAAAAAACAAGGAGAAGAAAGAATATGAAAAATAAATATTTCCTTTATATTGGTAATAAGGACACGTATGTTCTTCCATTAGAAATGAGATACCAAAATCCAAAGGAAAAAAAGTTATAAATTTATTCATGATAATATAGGCATAAAAGATAGATGTTAAACAGAAGTTTTTAACCAGGAATCTATATATGAGATTTGAGCAACAAAAAAGTCAGAAATATCATGTATTCAGCTCCTAATGTCCACCTGCAGTCTCATAGGATACAACCTGAATTAAATGACTAGGAGAGATCTTCTTCCAAAGATCCCTGAAGGGAAGAATGAACATAAAGGTTAACCATAAGGCATGAGATATAACTGTACAAATAAGAAAATAAAAGAAAGATAGGAAATTGTGAGAACAATATTGAAGGCAAAAGGAACTTGATTGAATAGAAGAGGAAATGTTTAAGAAATTAGGTGTTTCAAAAATGAATTTGACTATATATAAATATTGTACAAAATTAATTCCAGTCCATAGGTATCAGATACCACCCTGACCTGTGCCCATACTATGGACTGCCGCTATCATCAGAAGACTTCAATGCGTCCAGAGGTTCTTGCTGGATCTTGACTGCAATTGATACTTTCTCCAGGTTTGGTCTAGTTCTATATATACATTCTTCTGACATAGGCCACATTATCCAGGCCTGATAAGACCATATTTGTTTCCTGATTGGGTTTCCTAAGCATATTGCATTGGATAACAGCCCTGAATTTGTGACCCAAGACTCACATCAGTGACCCAATCATTGGAAATCCATTGGACTAACCATGCTCTAAAGCACACACAAGTCACAGGAGTGATTGAGTTTTTAGATGGCCAGTTAAGGAAAGACTTAAATGACTGACAGAAGGGCACAAGATAACCCTAGTCAGGCAAGGAATCTGGAATCTTGGTGGAGAATTTCCTTGAATTGGCACTTCTCAATTGCACCCTTTGCTTGATCAGACTGTCTGTACCGCCCTCCCTTTCTTTCAATTGTACACACTACTTTACAGTGATTGACAAATTGTTCTTAATGAGAGACCCTGAAATTGCCTTCCATCCCCTCCAACCCCTATCTAAGACTCAAATAGATGAAAGAGTAAGATATAAATTAAACATCAAGGGTAGAAAATTATGTAAGCCTATTTTTAAACCTTTTTTTAATTAAGGATTTTGTGACATTCAATTCTTGAACAGGATTTGTTTTTTCATTATATCAAACATTAAAATGGTTTCCTGTAAAAATTATTTCTTTTCCTTTTGTATCCAAATTTTATTGAAAAAAGACCTAGATAAGAGTGGGGAATTACACATATATATGTATATATAATATATATGTATGTATATAATATATGTGTATATATATAATTTTTATTACAAATGAGACACACTAATAAGAACAAGAACAAAGAAGAATCTGACTATGTGCGGAAGAGAATGGCATATTAATGATTTTTTTTTTTTATAGAAATGCTCTTAGAAAATTTTCCCTCCTCCTTAGGAACACATTCTCATGCTTCTTTCCAAGCTGTTGTGAGTGTTTGTGTTTGATTAATTGCTAAGGAAGGTCACACTTGACAATCTTGACTATGGGACAATGGAAATAGCTTGAAGTCCTGAACTTTTCCATACAAAACACCTCCAAATGTTGTTCACAATTGTGAGCCAAAGAACTGATGTCAAGGACAGTCAAAGCTGTTTGAAACTGGCTGCCCTAGGCAGTCTTTCGCGACTAAACTAAATTATTGTGAAGGGACTGGGAACACTAGGACAAGAGATTTCATGGTGGGAGGTCATTTTGGTGACCCAATAAGTGTAAATGCTTAACTGATGTTTTCCCTGCTTGGCATGTCCTAACATAGACTCTGTTTACAGGAAGACAACATAGGCTCTCTGACATTGTACTTCTATTTGTACTCTGGCTGCTATGACACTGTCTTAGCCAGGGAAGGCTTTCTGGTAAACTTTAAGTTACTTTCCAGAGCTGTGCTGTACATCAGTCAATGTCTCAGGCTAGGTTAAAAAGGTTCATATAAAAAGTTAAGGAAGAACACAACTGGCTTCCTAAAACAGACCCAACAGATTATGATATATTTTTCTGGCTTAGCAATAGATGATACTCATGTATACTGGCAAAACTCTAGGATTTAGAAACCTGATTAGAGCAATTTTGGTCATAGACTCAGTCTGTTATTGCATCAGACTATTGAAGTGATTTTCTAAAAAACTTCTCAATGCCTCACCCATTCAAGTCCATAATGGGGTAACCTATGTTTCTTGCTCAGATCCTAGAATATCAAAGGATGGAATTGAGGAACTCAGCTTCTGGTTATAAATATAGGTGTGAGTTTTCAAGCTTCACCATAGGCAATTACAGGGTTTTTCTCAGTATGCCACACAGGAGAAAACTACCCCCCTCAAACATAGAATTTGTGCATAGCCAGGGCATTGCAATCTCTGAATGGAGTGGTAGCCAAATACTCAGGAACCCCTGGTCATTCATGCTCTTGTACATATCTACATTCCTAACCTAGGCACCTCTTTCTTAGTCCTCCTTATCAGTGGCCCAAAAACAAGGCCTTCCTCAGGTGCCTCAGCTGATACCATATTTGAGAGAAAGTGGTAGAGACATTGTGGACATTTTCTTCAATCTGACTTCTTACTGCTAGAACTGCCGCTTGTTCCTTTTCCTAATCCAAAGTTCCATAAAATTCCAAAAGCTTTTTCTTCAGGGCGCTCACAGCAGTGAGACACCCCCCTTTTTGCACTGATAGATCTGATTGGCCACTGATTTTAACTTTCCTCAGTTTACCGTCTTGAGTTTTACTATCACGGTACATGATTAAAGGCTACAATGTATACTTCCATTTTGTCTCTGAGTGTTTTACTTGGCTACCTTTGAACCTGACAGCTCAGCTTTACTTTCTCTCCACTCAGCTCAGTTTAGTGCTAGACAATCACAAAATTACAAATTTCTTCCATTAAAAAAAATCATACAAATTAGATAACAGTTTAATTCACCACTTCAGTGGATACCCACAGCCTAAGACATATTTTCCTTGATATTTACTACTTCCAAAATCATAATTCTGTCAAACCAAGTAATATCATCCAATAGTTAATGAATATATGGAATTTTGTCCAGACTTATTCCCTAAGCATTATCTAAATATTTTAATGAAAAATATCCTTTAAAGTTTCTGCATCATAAACTAAAACATTTCCATGTGTTTTCCTTGAAGCATTTCTAGTCATAAAGTAATTTTTTCAACTTTAATTATCATTTCAAAACATTATTTATGTTACATTCATCTGAATTTAAATCATGTGGATGCAGAAATAAAAAATAATTAGGAGATAGACTATGGCAACACTATAAAGGGCACAGACACAGGCAACCTCATATAAAAATACTTAATATGACACATATGTACTTTTCAGTAAATGGAGCTTGGAGAGTTGAATAAACACATTGCGTAAAATGAAATTTCACTCATCTCTCACCATACATAAATGAGCTCAAATAAAAGACAAAATATGAAAATCACATTATAATTATTTTAATTACTAACAGGATATTTTCTTTAGAATATCAGCATAGATAAGGATTTCTTATACCAAAAGTAAACAAAAACCACAATGTAAAATATTTGATTATCTTAAAGTTGAATATATCCCTTCTTCAAAGCATATAGAAGACCATAGAATTTTATATAACAGATGAATGAAAGAGTATGCCACATAAGTTCATGGAAGAGGAATTCTAGATTAACAATAAAGTACATTAATAGTTAAAATCATAATCAGGTATGTGTGTTTGTGCATATATTTGGTGTTTCTATACTTCAGCACACTTGAAAAATTTAAATATCTAAAAACATAGAGCATTGATACAGAATCTGGGCAAAAAGTAATTACAGATATTGCTGATGTGGGTATTAATTGATACAACTTGCTTAGAAAAGAGTGTAGTATTCAATCAATCAGATTAAGTTTTGTTATACTTTATTGAACCCTCAATTCTCAGTGCAGCTTTAGTTTTCAGTCATGTTATATATATATCTTAACACATTTTTATGTTGGTTAATCTCTCAACTCTGGAACCCAAGTTGATAGAGAAGGCTCTATCCTAGTGTCAAAGAGAAAATAGGTCATGATAATGCATAATCCAGCTTTTAAAGCCTCACTTTTCATTTCCTTTATCTTTATTTGATATAAGTTTCCTTTATGGTCAAGCTTTCTGACAAAGGGTTACCGGAGCACTTACTTCTTATAGGGAGGCACTAATATATTAAGAATAATACATTATAGTTTACACTCTGCCCCACACAATTTTATAGGTTATGAAAAAGTATGTAATGACCTGTATCCATCATTGCAATCTCATGCAGGAAAATTACAATGTCCCGTAAATGCCCATGTTACACCTATTCTTACCTCTTCCTCCCCTCAGATCCTCTGGTGGCCACTGCCTTTATAGCAATGATAAACTTCTATTGCTTGAATAAAAAGTCTATAATAATAGCAATACTTCACTCTGTTTTCATCAATTCTAACAAATGTACCACACTAATGGAAAATGTTGTTAATGTGGTAAAGTATGGGAGTGGGAGGGGTGGCATATGTGAATCCTTATATTTTTTATGTAGCAATTATATAATATAAAGCTTCTTTAAAAATAAAAATATGTATATATAAAAGAATAATACAAACTACATCAAGAATGCTCTATTAAAATTAATGATTTGTATAGTCAACACAAATGGGCCCATGTTAATTACTGTTATTGTTGGACACTGAGACTAACAGTTAGGGTTTCATGCAGAATTTAAAGCCACAAAGGTAGTAACACAAGAGCAAAGGGAAATATTGTTACTGCTAAATGTTGTAGTTAATCCTTTAAAAATTGGGTCACTCCCTCTATTCTCATTTCCAAGCATTATAGTTCTATTTTCTCCCCTATAGTGAAAAAAAATGTGCGTTGTCTTATGCTTCAGGAACATGGTCCATTCCTTCTTAAATGCTTGTCATTTGAGCAGCAACTCCTGGTGAGCTCTTTGTCTTACACAAGACTTAGCACCCAACTGTATAACAAATGACCATAGGACTAGAGAAAAACTTGTGAACCAGGTTTTACTAAATCACTAATTTATAAGGAAATTTTTTACTTCTTGCTCTGACAAATTAAAAATGTAAATTTTATAATTTCTAGGAAGATGGGAGGGGATGTTCCTAACTTGGAGCACAAAGATCAACTAAATCTGAAACCATGACTGTAATATGGTAATATAGGGGAGAATTGTAAAATAAAGACCAATGCTCTAGAGATCTCAGCAGGAGGACCTGAGTTTCTGTGCGTATCAAATGACTGAAATCCAACCACGTTTCACCTATCTATCTACTCAAGATTTCAAAATATTTTTAAAATTTATGATGAAATCCAATCATCTTTATTTCACAACTCTCCTAAAAATCTTCAATGTACTTTTAGTCTAAGATAAATGCATTTATCTCTTATCCCAAGTAAGGCACAATCAAAATACTATTAAAGAAATTCAAAAGTTGTAAACATCAGATGTGAAGACATAGGAAGTTTTCATGGACTAATATTTATAAATTTTGGAAGACAACAGATGAAAATTGGTGTCTAATAAATGGAAGAGGAAGCTTTGGGTGATTGTATATGTATAAGTCAGCCAAAAGTGTGCTGATACAAAATACCAGAAATCTGTTAGGTTTTGTTAAGGATATGTATTTAGGGTAGTAGCTTACAGTTACCAGGCCATAAAGCAAAAGTTACTTCCCTCACGAAAGTCTGTAGCCACATGTTGGGGCAAGATGGTTGCTGACATCATCAAGGGTCTTAAGACTCTATGGTCCCAGCTTCTCCCAATATCAGCTTTAAGTTGGAATAAGTCTCATCTCCCTCCTGGGGCTCATTTCTCTTTGGGCTCAGCTGCTCTGCTCTCTCCACAAAGCCAGCTATAAACTATCAGGCAAATGGCTCATCTCTCTTCCCAGACCCTGTGTCTAATGGAGCCTTCTCTCTTTCCTCATGTATCTGCTTCTCAGTATATTTATTTCCTGGGGCTCCACCTCCTTTCTCTGTGGTGCTGTTTTTCTGTGAGTTCCTGCCCACCAATGAGGCAGGGACTCAATGTCCTACTGACATGGTCCATTCAGAACCTTAATCATTATTTAATCAAGTAAAAGTGAAACCTCTGTATCCAATAAAATCTAATATGCTCAGAGAAACAGACCAGTTTACATACATAATCAATATTTCCTTTTGGAATTCATCGATAATATAACACCACAATCCACCGTCTAATTCCAAGAAGACATTACAGTATTTAAAAAATCTTATTTCAGTAGCAATACTAAGTACAAAATCATATCACAATCAGTTTATGAAAATACAGTTTTTCTCGAAGCAAAGTTTGGTCTGCTGTAGACCTCTGGAACTTACAAAATCATTTATCTGCTTCCAATACACAAATGGACAGACAAAGGATAAATATTTGCATTACCAGAAGGAAAAATTGGGAAGGAAACATGAGTCATGGATTTTCCATAGTTCAGAATACCTGCAGGGCATACCCTCTTCAATTTCAAAGTCTGAGAGTCATTCTTAAGACGATGGTTTCTTCTCCCTGGGGCCTCATAAAGACTCAAAATTTCCACAGTCTAGCCCAATGGTTATTTTCTTTGTTCCACCCTCATCAAGCATCTGGATGTCAACCAAGCTCCAGATTTCACACTCCAAGAGCACTGGGGTGGTTGCCACACATTAGCCAATCTTTGGGTTAGAGTATTGACACTCTAGTACAGTAAAGTGAAGAAAACAAGCCCCCTAAACTTTGGCATATAGGCTCAACCCTCTCAGAGCAACACGTTTGTGACCTGGACTTCCCTAATGCATAGGGGACAGATCCAACCTTCACAGACCTATGGGTGGTGACTTTAACCTCCCTTATCCTTGGGGAAGGTGTCTACCCTCTCTGTACTCTGGGGTGGCAAAACTTTCCTCAAACACTGGGTTGAAACATCCACTGTTGTACTCTAGCTCCAAATTAGCCTACCCAAAGTAACTTAGAGAAGAAAACTTTCTATTGTTCCCTGAGTGTCCTATCTGGGAGGCACATAACCTCCCCTCCCTTGAGCAACCTTGCAAAAACATCTCAACCTTGCAGCTGTGTCCCAAGTTATCAGAACCTTGAAGTT
>JAQZBX010088704.1:0-12716 GCA_029593785.1 Cabassous unicinctus
TGGAATAAAATCCCAGCTGATCCTCAGAAATATTCATTAACTTTGTTACAGCAACAATTTCTATGTCATATTGCCATAGATGGGGAGATAAAGACATCCTTGTTCCCTGGTGCATGAAGAGACTCTGTAACAGCTGCATAATGATAGAATCCTCTGGTCTGTATATAAACTTTCTCACAGAGCATGTCTGCTTTAATATTTGATATGTAGAAAATAATAATATAATCACTGGATATGTTCAGCCATGGTTTTAGGTATATTTTAAGAAATACTGTAAATGGGGATCAATGATTGAAAGGTTGTTCAAATTTAAATCTGATAGGAAATATTTATATTTGCTTAAATTCTCTTATTTCGAGAGTTCTACCAGCAGAGTTGGGATAAAAAACAAAAAAAGAAATTTTTGCATTTATTGATTTTTAAATGCTGCCATTTCTTGATTTCCTATATCCTGATTTCTGGTTAGAAGCTTTACCCCGATGCCAGTGTTTTCTTATTAATTGCTAATATTGTGGATTGGCTTCATTTTGCTCTTTAGTGTTATTTTATAATTTTATACTCTGACTCCCAGGTTTATTGCAGCATATAAAGTACACATGAGCAACCTCACCATCTTCACAGACTTTGTCCTCATGGATATCTCAAGCTCCCGGGAGCTACAAGTTGTGCAAGGTCTGCTATTTTTAGTGATATATCTGGCAGCATTGACTGGGAATTTTGTAATTGTTACTGTTATTGTGACTGACCCTCGTCTACACTCTCAAATGTATTTCTTTATAGGAAATTTATCCCTTATAGATCTTTGCTGCATTTCAGTTACTGTCCCCAAATGCATTGTGAATTCTCTAACAGGCAGTAGATTGATTTCTCTCCCAGCGTGTGCTGCTCAGGTTTTCCTGTTTATGTTCTTTGGATCCACAGAGCTGGCCTTCCTTGTGGTGATGTCCTATGATCGCTATGTTGCCATTTGCCACCCTCTGCACTATGGGCTCACTATCACCCCACGTCTGTGCACACAGGCAGCTGGTGGCTCCTGGGCAAATGGGTTGGCCTATTCTTCTCTGCACACAGGCACCATGTTCAGGCTTCCCTTCACAGGGTCGAATGTGATCTACCAATATTTCTGTGATGTGCCTCAAATTTTGAGGATCTCATCTTCACATGTTCAGTTTTCTGAGTTTACTCTCCTAGCTATAAGTGCAGGTCTGGGCTTATTATGTTCTGCCTTATTATTTATGTCATACAGTAATATATTTTCAATGGTGCTGAGGATGCATTCTGTGGAAGCCCGTAATAAAGCCTTATCCACCTGCACTCCACAGTTGGTAGTTCTACTTATATTTACAATTTCTGGAATTACTGCTGTCTTAGGTCCCATTGCAGATAAAGCATCTCTTAGCAATCTGCTGACAGGCATGTTCTACACCATGGTGCCCCCAGTTATAAACCCCCTCATCTATGGTCTGCAGAACAGAGAGATTAACACTGCTATAAGAAGAATGTTACACAGACATTTTGAGTTTCCAAGGTGGGCTTTGTTTGGTTAAAAAAAATCTTTAAAAATACAATTTCAAGGAAGTTTAATTTATATTTTATATGTGTTTTTAAATATCCCCATGGTACTGGATACTGCCACCCTGGAAGAAAATATTGAGTGTTTAGGTTTAGAGAAATATTCTTTGTAAATTGTTCTCCTTGATTCACTCATATGCATGTTTCTGCTCAAAGTAATAAAGTGATTAGAACTCAGAGACAACTATGGAATTGAGGGCTCGACATGGGTATAGCACAGAGTCCTATATTAATGTTGGAATACTTGAGACTTGTTTGCTTCATTCAAAAGGGGTCATATAAAAACCCTGCCCTTTAACTCAAGACAATTTTTAAGTTTTAGGTGTTATTTATCTCTGTAAAAGATGTATGCTACTCTTGTTTCATTCAAGCTCCTGCATGAAGAAAAACAGGATTGATTAGTTATAAAATGGAGTAGATAAAGCAATAAATGGTATTGGATTTGCCTGTAGAACACCAGTCTTACTAATTCTATGTGATTCACTGTTCTCATAAGAAAGACATAAAAGTTATACTCTCACGATTGAAAGAGTTTTATTTTTCTGATTCCTAAAGGCTTAGCCAGCACTCTGATAGCCTAGGAACATATTAGCCCCTGTATATCTAAGAATTTAGTTGTTTGATGGCTTCTTTTCTAGCTCCAGGATCCTAGGTAGAAAATGTATACTTTGTAGAAACTTTAGCTCATTTATATTAAGCTGCAAGTTATACAATTTACAAAGTCTCATTATGCCTCAGTATGGATTATTCAACATAGAAGCAAGAAGTTGATGATGAACTCAGCCTTCCTTTCATCAAAAGTAATAATCCTAGGAAAAATCTGAACTTTGCTCAGATTCATCCAATGTCTGAAATATGAATTTATGTTTTCAATGTTTTGATAATTGAGGGAACCATCATATTTCTTCCTAAAATTTAGTTGTTCCTACCTGAGGTTTCTTCCTAGCTATTTCCTGAGTTAAGGCATCACTGACTTATTTTATGTTCAAGTAATAGCCTTACAAATATTAGATATACCCTTTTTGAATCTTTGTATATGTGAATATGTCTTTATATTTCATGTCTTATTTATATTTATGTTTATATTCACATGTATAGTTTCTGTCAAAGTTAATTACCTCCAGATATTTGACTCTCTAGATCCATTGAATTCTATTTCTCAGTGGCTCCTGATAAAAATCTAATAATCTTCAGATTCTACTTCTTTTATTTTCATGATATTATATATTATTTTGTTTTATTCATAGTCAATATTTCTGTGTGTGTGTTTTAATTAAAGTGCTTGGCAGATAGTATGCTACCTTAATCAGAAAACTTAAGTTTTCTATTCCAGAAAATTTTTTCTGTGATTTTATTTATCTAATATTTAATCACCAATTTCATTTTTATCTCAGGAATTATATAATTTATTTTGTCCATAGTTTCAACATATTTTTATTATAAATATGTATTATCAGAAATATTCTTCAAGGTTTCTTCAAACATATGAAATGAACTTCTGATGAAAGAAATTCTGAACACACATATAATATCACCTAGTATTATTTCTCTTTAGTCTGTAATATATATTTCTCATAGCACAATGCAGATGCAAAATTAACCTTTATCTCTTTGAATATATTAATTAGATATATTAAAATGTCACATTTTCCCCTTTAGTGTCTCAGCATACTTGTGTCCAATTAAAAATTATTTCTTTATGTTTATTCTCATTCACAATCTCAATTTATCCCAATGCTTTCTGCCAAGCACCCCTTCAGAGCCCCACATCTTCCACCACCTCCCCCCATAGGTGCGCTTCAGTACCTTCTGGTTTTCCAGAACAGCAGCGTGCTTAATTGGCCACCCTGCTCCCTGTGCCAATTTTACTAAGAGCTGAGTTCAGCTGACAGGTGTCAAAAGTAGCTGATTTAAATACTCAAAGCTGAAATGGTAGTAACAAGTGGGGCTTTTAATCACTTACTGTGATGATATAAGCAGGAGGGTAAACAGGAAAGACAGGGACTTAACCCTGTCTCATTTTGCTGGAAAGCTGCCCCAGGGGAGGGACAGATGGATCAGCACAGACATGGGATCAACTAACTGCTAAGGGAGCACCTGACAAAAGGCTCCTGCAGTTTTATGGACCCAGAGACTAGAAGTTTATTATACTGAGTACTGAGAAGGAGAGGAGAGAGTGCCCTCAAGGTCTCCCCACCTCCCTCTAATAAGGAGTTCACAGTTGAGGCACCTGAGGAGGCCTGGGTTTGGGGCCCCTGATCTGAGGCTCCTAATGAAGGCACCTGGGATGGAATGCAGCTGTGCTCAAGAGCAAGCCTGGCCAGGGGGCCTGAATCCTTGACTGCAGCTTCCTTCAGAGACTGTAACACACAGGCTGGGTGACTTCTTTGTTGTGAGGGCAGCTTCACTTATGTTGACTGTCAGGTAAAGCTTTTGTAATTGTCTATGGTCAGGCATGAAGAGAACACTCAGATTTTAAGCAGGAGTTGGACTCCTCACAGGGAACTAATATTGATAAAATTCTAATCAATACATTATAAAAATCAGGGACAAATATATTTCAAGTTTTTTACAGCAAACTCAAATGAATGAATAAATATTAATGTGTATGTGGCGACTTTGGTGGGCAAAGAATAACACTAAAATTAATCCATATTTTGCAGGGGATTTTGGCTCTACATTGTTAATCAAAAAGTAAGAAGGTATTATATTCCAAATCACACTTACAGTTGAACACATAATTTTGAAAATAATCCTAATGTAATCACCTCAGAATCCTAGAGATTTTCTGTGTTTATCTCCTTTCTCATCACCTTTTATTCATCCATGAAGGTAACCACTCTCCTTACTGGAAATGCATGGTGATAACATGTATATCTGAAATTTAATATATAAATTCTAGTTTGGATCATTATTCAAAATATCAATGTCTTTGAGATGACCCTCTGCAGTGCCCTTGTAAGAGTGAATAATAATGTCCTAATTAATTACTGCCAGACCTGGTTGCAGGTGTATCCACTGCCAGACATGGAACACCTTCTCTGTTACTGGTTCTTGTGGCAGAATGAGAAGTTATTATAAAGATGTACAAATGCAGCCTGGTCTGACTTTTAGGATCCAATTGCTTTTCAAACCTATTCAATTAATAGTCTAACAAGATTTGCAAAGATTCTTGTTTATCTTTCACATTTCCAGGTATTAACATTCTTAATTCAGTCTCCTTGGACTCCTTATATAGAATCTTTTTACAATTCTCTGAGTTCGCTGACTTGAGTGTTTACAATTTTTTTTACAGAAAAATCATAGAGAAAGAATAGAGTTCACATATACCACCCTAAATACACATAAACAGCTTTAACTGTTACTAATAATTTGCAATACTGTGGTACATTTTAACAAGTTTTAAACCAATATTATTATAATTATGTATTAAACTATAGTTCATAAATTACATTAGGATTTACTGTTTCTGTTGAAGTCCAATTTTCTTTAAATTTTGGATATATATACACAAATATATACATACGTAAATTAAATTAATCATTTCAGTAAATTTCATGTGTACAATTTGATGGCGATGATTATACTCATAATGTTGTCTTCCATCATCACAAATAATTACCAAAACCTATCCATCATCTCAACTCTAAATTTCCCACTCCCAATCATATCTCTGGTAAACTGTATTCTAGTTGCTAATTTCTGATTGTTGGCTTTGCATATGTGAGATCATAAAATAGTTGTCAATTGTGTCTGGTTTATTTCACTCAACATTATATCTTCAAGGTTCATCAATGTTGTAGGATATAGAACTTCATTTATTTTTACAGCTGAATAATATCCCATTGTATATATATGCCACAATTTGTTTATCCAATCTTACATTGATGGATATTTGTTTTTTTCCCACAATTTGGCAATTGTGAATAATGCTGTTATAAATATTGCTGTGCAAATATCAGTTAAATTCCTTGTTTTAAAATTTTTTGGGTATATACCTAGGAGTGGTACTGCTGGGTCATATGATAATTCTATACTTAACGTTCTGAGGAACTGCCAAACTCTTTTTCACAGTGGCTGCACCATTTTACAATACCAACAAAAATATACCAGGACTCAAATTTTTCCACATCCTTGCCAACATATATTTTTCATTTTCTAAATAGTAGCCATTTAGTGGGGATGAAATTCTACCTTATGTTGGATTTGAGTTGCATTTTCCAAATGGCTAAAGATGTTGACTGTCTTTTCATTTGCTTATTGGCTGTTTTGCATATATTCTTTGAAATAATGTCTGTGCCTTTTGTTGTTTAGTTGCAGGATTTCTTTATAATATGGATATTGAACTCTTATTATATATGTGGTTTCCAAATATTTTCTTCCATTTTATAGGTTTTTTCACTTTCCTAAAACAGTCATTTGATACACAATTTTTTTTTTAATTTTGATGAGTCTCATTTATATATTTTTCTTTTATTGCATGAAGGCTCACATATATATTATTGCTCATGATTTTGTTGTAAAGTCTAAGAAAACATTGCCTAACACTAGGTCCTGAAAAGTTTCCTCACATTTTCTTTTAGGAATATTTTACTTTTAGTGCTTTTATTTAGATCTTTGATCAATTTTTTAGTTAATTTTTTATATGGTGTGAGGTAGAGGTACATCCATTTTTTTGCATGTAGACATTTACAACTTAATTTGGCAAGGAGACTGTTCTTCCCCATTATGTAGACTTGGCACTCATGTCAAAAATCAATGGGTTATTCTCCAGAAGTGGAAAAAAGCCAGGCAGTCTTCCTGTGAATGGGGAAGTGGTGGAGAAGAAAATGAAAGTTATGCAGGTGGCTGCTGAGTGGGGGACTTGATGGGCATGGGGGAAAATGACAGGGCCAGAGGGTGAGTGGTGCATGTGCAGCTGGTGAGGGTAGGCCTTGCTGGGCATGCAGAGAAAATGGCACAGCCATGGGGCAAGCAGCACACAAGTGCAGGAAGGGGATCTTTTTTGGTACAGGGTTACCTGGTGGGGCCATGTGGGGAGTGGCACACTGGAGGCTGGCAAGGGGGTTCAATTGCCAGACATGGAAGGATGCAGCTGGGCCACAGGGTGAGTAGCACATGAGCAGCCAGTGAGGGGGTCCTTGCTGGGTATGTATGGAAGTGGCAGCAAAACTGGTCATATGGCAAGGACATCCAGGTGGCCTTGCTGGGAGTAGTAGAAAGAGCCTGGGTAGCTCATGAGGGAAGCTTCACTCTCATAGGTAGGTTCAGGCAGACACTGGGATAAGAGAATCAGCTGTACTCAGATTCTGGAGCCAGGGAATCACAGTACATGATCCATGAAGGATCAAGGACATGGGGACTGAGAGAGGCCAATGTAGAGGAATTCACTTTTTGGTCTATTTGTGCCACAATCATGGGTCCCTGGTCTGGTTTATACCAGTTAAACACAGGCAATTCTAAAAATTTCAAATAAGTTACAACAAATGACAAAGAATAACATTATAACAAATCCAAACAACAACAACAACAAAAAAAAATAGTCAAGAGAGAAACTGACCAAAAGAGTAAACCCATCAAAATAAACAGATGCCTAGACGTCAGCAAAAAATTACTTAGAAAAAGGAAGATGTGGGAGAGAAAAAAGAACAAAGTAAAAAGACAGAGGAAGCACAGTATTTGGAATAACTAATTAAGATGTCCAGTAAAATCACCTAAATCAATTCAAGGAAATGAAGGAAGAGATAATGGACTTTAAGAAGACACTGGGTGTGCATACAGAAGAAATTATAAACATAAATACAAAAATAACAGGTCTATGATAATGAAGGGCACAACAGAAAAGATAAAACTTACAACATTAATACACAACAGCAGATGTGAACAGGCTGCAGAAAGTATTAGTGAATTAAAAGACAGAGCATACAAAATTATGCAGATAGACTAATAAATAGAGAAAAAATGCAATAATTGAGCAGGGTCTCAGGGAATTGAATAACAGCATGTAATGCACAAACATACACATTATGGGTGTCCCAAAGGGAGAAGAGAAGGGAAATGAAATGGGGCAGAAGGAGAGTTTGAGAAAATAATGGCTGAAAAATTTCCCAACTCTTATTAGGTTCATAGACATACATTTCCAGGAAGGGCAGTGTACTCCAAACAGAATAAATTCTAGCAGAACTTCTCAGAGACATATACTAATGAGATTGCCAAATACCAAAGATAAAGAGGGAATCCTGAAAGCAGAAGTTGAAAAGCAGCCCATCAAATACAAAGGATATGCAATAAGATCAATTGCTTATTTCTCATCTGAAATCATGGAGGGAAAAAAGCAATAGTTTGACACATTTAAGTACTGAAACAGAAAACCTGCCAGCTAAGAATTCTGTATCCAGCAAAATTGTCCTTAAATAATGAGGGAGAGATGAAAATATTCTGATATAAACAGAAATTGAGATAATTTGTCAGAAAGAGTCCTGTCCTTCAATAAATACTAAAGGGAATTCAACAGGCTGAGAGGAAAAGACAGGAAAGAGTAGTTTGGAGAACAGAGTAGAAATGAAGGTTATTAATAAGGATAACTAAAATGGTAAAAGGAGGGAAAAAATATAAGGTATAACGTATAAAACCCTAAAGAAAAAATCATTGAAGTAAATACTGCCTTTACAACACTAACATTAAATGTTAATGGAGTAAATTCCCCAATTAAGAGGCACATATTGACAGAATGGATAAAATATAGGATCCAACTATATGCTGTCTGCAAGAGACTCACTTTAGAAGCAAGGGCACAAATAGCTTACAAGTGAAAAGTTGGAAAATGTTTTTCCATGCAAACAGTAATCAAAAAAGATCTGAGATAGCTATAATAATATTAGACAAAGTAGACTTTGAATGCAAAACTGTTATAAGAGAAAAAGAAACACATTATATATTAATAAAAGGGTCAGTCTATGAAGAAGAAAGAGCAATCATAAATATCTATGCACCTAACAGGGCGCTCCAAAATACATGAGGCAAACACTGCAAAATTGAGGGGAGAAAAAGATGCCTTAACAATCATAGTGGGAAGACTTCAATACACCATTATCTCCAATAGACAGAACATCTCAAACGAGGCTCAAAAAGAGACTTTGAATACTACATTAGCAGAAGTAGACATAATCGACTTATATAGAACATTCTACTCTAAAGGAGCAGGATATTCATTCTTCTTGAGTGCTCTAGCAACATTCTCCAGGACAGACCATATGCTAGGTTATAGAAAAAGTCTCAATGAATTTAGAAAGAGAGCAATTACACAAAACCCTTTCTCTGATCACAGTGGAAAGGCGCAACAAATCAATAAAGGAATGAGAACTTCAATAGGCACAAATGTATGTAAGTTAAACAACTCTTAAACTATCAGTAGGCCCAGGAAGAAATTGCCATAGAATTCAGTAACTACCTCGATGCAAATGAAAATGAGAGGACAGCATATAAAAATTTATGGGTTGTAGCTATGTCAGTCCTGAGAAAGAAATGTATAGACCTAAATCCCTACATTTAAAAAGCAGAAAGAGCTAAAATCAAAGATGTAATTGCACAACTGAAGGAACTAGAAATATAACAATAAACTAATCCCAAACCAAGCAGAAGGAAGGAAATAACAAAGATTAGAGCTAAATTAAATGAACTTGAGAATAAAAGAAATATTATAAAGAATTAACCAAACCAAAAGCTGATTCTTGGAGAAAATGAATTAAAAATGAAAAACCCTTAGCTAGACTAACAAAGAAAAAAAGAGAAAAGATGCACATAAATAAAATAATAAATCAGAGAGAGGATATCATCACTGAACCACAGAAATAGTATCATAAGAGTTACTTTTTCCAAAATTTGGACAATTTAGATGATATGGACAAATTTCTAGAAACATAAAAGCAAACTACATTGATGAAAGAAGAAATAGAAGAACTCAACAGACCAATCACAGGTATTGAGATTGAACTAGTCATCAAAAGCCTCCCAACTAAGAAAATCCCAGGAGCAGATGACTTCACAGGTGAATTCTACCAATCATTCCACAAAGAACTAACACATATCATGCTCAATCTCTTCCAAAAATAGAAGTGAATTTAACTTTACCTAACTCATTCTACAATGCCGACATCACCCTCATTCCAAAGCCACATAAAAATGCTATAGGAAAAGAATACAACAGAACAATCTCCCTAATGAGCTTAGATGCTGAAATCTAAAATAAATTATTTATTAATCAAACCCAACAACATATCAATCTAATCATACACCATGATCAAGTGGGTTTTATCGCAGGTATGCAAGGATGGTTCAACATAAGAAAATCGATTAATGCAATACACATACCACATAAACAGATTGAAAGGAAAAAATCACTATTGATGCAGAAAAGGCATTCAACAAAATACAGAATACTTTTTTGATATAACACTTCAAAAAATAAGATTAGAAGAAACTTCCTCAACCTGATAAAGGGCATGTATGAAAACCCCACAGCTGACCTCATACTCAATGGTGAAAGGCTAAAGGCTTTCTCTTAAAGATCTGGAACAAGACAAGGATGCTCACTGTCACCACTCTTATTTAGCATTTTATTAGAAAATTTTGCTTGAGCACTTAGAGAAGAAAAAGGAATATAAAACATCCAAATTGGAAAAAGTAAAATTTTCACTATTTGCAGATGACATGATCCTACACCTAACAATTCCTGAACAGTCTAGGAATTTGTCCAGAAACAACAAAGCTTCTGGAGTTGATAAATAAGTTCAGTAAAATGGGGGAATATAATACCAATATGCAAATATCAGGAGCATTTCTGTAGCTAATAAGGAGCAATCTGTAGAGGAAATCAGAAAAATATTTCCTTCATTATAGCAACTAAATAATAAAATATTTAGGAATAAACTTTAAATATATAAAGGACTTGTACATAGAAAGCCACACAACATTATTAAGAAAATCAAAGAAGACATAAATAAGTGGAAGAAGGTTCCATGTTCATGGATTAAAAGACACAATATTTTTACTATATCTATCCTAGAGAAATCAATAAACAGATTTCATGCAATCCCAATGAAAGTTCCAATAGCATTTTTTTACTGAATTGGAAAAGCTAATTATTAAATTTATTTGTCAGGATATGTGGCCTGGAATAGCCAAAAATATCTTGAAAAGGAAAAACAAAATTGGAGAAATCACCCTACCTGATTTTGAAGGATAATGCAAAGTTATAGCGGACAAAACTGCATGGTGTTGGCACAAGGATAGACATATTGACTAAGGGAACAAAATAGAGAATTCAGATATAGACCCATGCATATAGAGCCAACTGATAAAGCTATCAAGCCCAATCAACAGAGATAGAATAGTCTCTTGAAAAAATTGGTGCTTGGAGAACTTGATATCCATATCCAAAAGAATGAAAGAGGATCACCATCTCATGCCCTATAGAAAAATTAACTCAAGATGGATCAAAGACCTAAATCTAAAAACCAAGGACATAAACATCCTAGAAGATAATATAGGAAGCATATACAGGATCTGGTAGTAGGAAATGGTTTCATAAATTCATACACAAAGGACTAGGAATGAAAGAAAAAATAGATAAATTGGACTTCCTCAAATTTGAAAATTTTGTTCTTCTAAGGAGTTTGTCAAGAATGTGAAAATGTAGCCTACTGATTGGGAGAAAATTTTTGGGAATGACCTATGTGATAAGGGCCTACTATCCAGCATAAATAAAGAAACCTTATATATCAAAAATTAAAAGGCAAACTGCCCACTTACATAATAGGCAAGAATTTTTAACAGACACTTTTCCAAAGAGGAAATACAATTGGCTAAAAAGCACATAAAAATATGTTTAATATCACTAGCTATTAGGGAAATTCAAATCAAAACTACAAGATATCATTTTACACCTATTAGACTGTTTGCTATTAAAAAACAAGCAAACAGAAAACTACAAGCTTTGGACAGTGTATAGAGGAATAGGAACTCATCCACTGCTTGTGGGAATGTAGACAGGTGCAGCCACTTTTGGAGGTAGGTTTGGCAGTTCCTCAGAAAGTTAAATATGGAATTATGATATGATCTGGCAATCTCATTACTAGGCACATACCCAGAAGAACTGGTTTTAAGGACGTGAACATTGGACACCAATGTACATCTCAGCATATTCAAAACTGCCCAAAGTTGGAAACAACCCAAGTTTCCATAAATTGATGAATGGATAAACAAAATATGGTATGTATATGATGGAATATTACTTAGCTGAAAGAAGGAATGAAGTCTTGACACATGTGACCTGGATGAAATTCAAAAACCTTATGAGGAGTGAAGTAAAGCCATCTATATTAATGCTTTTACTTATGAACTTCATACTTGTAAAATTTAAACTTAGCCTAAAAATATGTATTACCTGAGAGCTAACCACCTGAAAGCATCCTTGCTATTCAAATGTGGCATCTGTCTTAGTCAGACTCAGCAAACAAACTCACAACCTTACCTCCAGTGATGAGCCTACCTAGCACAAAGGGATTATTATCAAGGGCCAACCAGCAATGCATTTATTTATTTATTTATTTTATTTGTAAAATGATATATAATACATATGCATATATGTGCATTTGTTTACATAAATGTTATTTGTTATATATATATATGTATACATTTTATAAAGGTGCCTAGATTACCCAAATATTACTAAGAAACTACAGGGATTCCCATGCTCCCCGCCGCCCACACCCCCCACAACACCCCACACAACCATTCCCCATCCGCGTGGTACTACACCTGCAATGGATATACACATCCTGGGGCCTTGCCACTGAGCATAGACCACAGTTCACATCACAGGCCACACTCTCTCCCACTTAGTTCTGCATGGTATATTCTGATGGAAAATGGCCTACATTCGTGACTGCCTCACCACTCAGGACAACCCCCAAAGTCTGAAAAAAGCCTGAGCATTTCAACTGCCCCTCCTCACCCTGCCCCAAAAATGTCCAGTGGCCACCGGCTCCATCTCACTGTTACAATTTCTTCCATTGCCTGAATCACAATATGTCTACAACAGAACACCACCAAGTCCACTCTAGTTCACAGCTCCTCCCCCCATC